>VZTV01002691.1:0-15111 GCA_013400875.1 Anhinga rufa
CTGAAGGATTTAAAAAACAAACCTATGCTTCAGTATAATGCACAATTGAAAATGGTTAATAGTCCAATATTAACTGAGGAAAAAAATGCTCCACAAAATCAATTTTCCTTTTATTTTGCTTCAAGGAACTACCAAGAAATAAAAGAATCTAAAAATTGTATGACAAAGAAATGTATTTGTAGAATTAGGATGTGAAATTAAGAGCCACAAGAGAAACATTAGTTTCAGTAGGTACCTCTGATTTTACACACTTTAGAATAAGATTCACACTGAAACCTGACTTGTCAGAAAAAAAAGACCAAACCAGATCTAAAAGTTCATGCTGTATCCTTTCTGAAATTCAGAACAGCAGATTAATTAAGGTTTAGTTAAAAAACGCCCTCAAAATCCTAAAATAAAACTCTTCAGATTAGGCTTTAAATGAAATGGTTGGAAGAAAAAGGTTACAAAAAAAACCCCAGCAATTCTGGACCAAAGTGTCCAGCTGCCCCAGAATTCTCTAATGATTTTTCCTATAAACACTGAAGGCCAAGAATTCATACATTCACTCCATCTTCCTTTCGCTCCTGAATTTAAAGTTTGCTTGAAGTGAGACAAGGAGGTAACCTGGGAACTAGTCTCCCACTTGGAGTACTTCCCTCCAAAATCTATCTTATCATTCATATTCCAAATAAATCTTAATATCTATGATTTATTTAACTTAATTTCCTAGTTCTTACCCAAAACCTACAATAGCCTTCATGCCTCTATTGCCTTTTTGAAGTTACAGATGCAAATTTTGCATTAATATGTTTTTTGCAGACCACTGTAATTTAAAACCTGTCCCGAGTTGTTACAGCATTCTCACTATCATCACAGACTTCACAAATCCCATCCATTCTCTACATAAGTATTAAAGCTGGTAACAGAATGCTTGATCTTAACCACCTCCCCCTGCATGTTTTATCAGCTCTGTCACATCTGTGCCAAAAATCTTCACTTGAGTTCAATCAAATTGGCCCTAGCATTCACCACAAATTAAACACCGTTAAGTATTTTGAACAATGCAAACTCATTTCTGCCTACAGCTTTTCTTGCTCATTTCAACAGCAAGAAAATCTTTATTCTGAAATTTTCATATTTCTAGCCTTGCCCAAGGGTGCCCTAGATAGGTCTACAGTTCTGAGGACTTCCATGTTTTACAAAAACGCTGCACATCTGCATATAAAATCAAAAGAGAGAGATTCTGGTGTTTTAAATGATAGTTTTCTATGTTTATATAGTTTCTGTGCTTATCTCAGATTTTGATGTGCTCAGTGAAAGTGATCACCTTAAATGGTGCAAAAGAATCTCTGACTTAAGTATTTCCCTACTGCAGAAAAAGCTAATGTGTAACATTAAAAGAATGTCTAATATCTAAAAACCTGAAGATTTCAGATTCAGCTAGATGTCCAGTTTCTAAGTTTAAAAGTTTGGACCAAAAGACTTGCAAAAAAAAGACAGTCAATCAAAGGTCACTGAAACTACTACACAGTTAGTAGTTTGCTCTATGGAATTTTTTCCTCTAAAACTTATTGGCTATCCAACACATCACTGTTTAAAGTAAAATAGTTAATTTTTATGGTTAGCTCAGTTCACCACTAAAAGAAAACTTAATCAAAACCAGGTTGACTTCTCATTTAATTTCTATCCAGAAAAGGATTTAACATTAGGAAGATACTAACCACATTGCTTATCAAGGCTTTTGTCCTAAAATCCAACCCAATAAAAACAGAAAAGATTTAACGATATTCATCCTAATTTTGCCTAGCTAGGGTCTAGTGGCAAATGAAATAGTCTTCTACAGGGATGTATGGAAGTTCCACATATTTGACATGTGACTACCTCAAATGTAATGCTTTCCAGGCCTCTAGAATTGAAACCAACAGATTTAACCTTTTCTGCATGAGAGGTAGGAACTGTTGAAGAATGACATTTGTTTGTGGGGACCCCAGTAAGTATCAGGGAAAGGGGACAAGTTTTCCAGCACATCCATAAGTTTCTCATAGTGTTCCAGAAGGATGTACAGGCTGCAAATGCTAGTATTTCATAGTGGAATGGGAGTTGATGCAATTTCAGGGGCTGAGAATGAAATAGGTTTCAAGTGGTAATGTGCCAAATGCCCCCTGGGGGCATCGCTGAGGTTCATGGAATTTTGTGGTTTTCCTTGCCATTTGCTTTTAAATAAGAGTAAATTAGAACCATGACTCCTCTGAAGAATTTCAGCATTACGATATGTAATGAAAGTTATATTATGTACTTTAAGCTCTCTAAGGAGGGTAGGCTTTTAATTTTTGATAACTGGGCTCAATGTTCATTAGCACGCCACTGGGTATTTTTATTGGGCACGTCTCTGCAGTTCTTCTGAAATAGCATGTGTGTGTAGATTTTTATTAGAAAAATAGAGAGAAGTGGTTGAATAATGGTGCTGAATACATTGCATGGCCCCACACACTCATCCAAAACAAGAATGGCCCTATGGTTACAGCATTAGTTTGGGATCTTGGAATTGTTCCATGAACTTCTTGTGCGGCTGTGAAGAAACTGTGGGCTCTCATTCCCATCAGTAGAGTAGGAATAACACTTCCTTCTCCCATCATTTCCATTTTGACTATCCATGTGCTTCCAAAGAATACAGCCTAAAAATATTAAGGTTCCTTGGTAGCCAGCGTTGTTTAGACCTACAGAAATATCCCTGTGCTGGATTGGCAAAGGCAGAGGAAGGAGAATGAAGTATCAGTATTTTTAGGGGAAGGAACTAATATAGACAGGAACAACTTGAACCTCAAAATTCTTCAGGTCAAATCTTCAGTTTTGCAGTATGTTTGGTTTCTCACAAGTCATTCATAAGTATAATTTCTTGGATGAACTAAGGTTTAGCATCCACCTGGGAGCAACAGTCCACTCCTGAAAGCAAAGCCTGTGGATCCAGAGCCACAGAAAGAGAGGACAACAGACATGAATTAGGCTTCAATGACAGGATAAGTTCTGAAAGATTGTTTTTCATTTCCTCATGCTGTTGAGTTTCCTGCTGCTGAATGGGATGAAAAGTTGAAGTGATGAAATACTATGGGAAAAGCCACTTTTTCAGTATTTCTGGCCTGACCAGAACCCAAAAGGACCAACATAGTCAAAATTTCTCTTTTCCATATTTGTGACTCTGCAAATTCGGCATACGAGATGTGTGTAAGCATCAGGGTCCAAGTTCTGAGAAGTGCTAAGCACATACAAATCCCCCTCAAGCTAATGGGAGTTACAGGTGTCCCCAGCAGTGGCAACAATGAAGATACCAGCACAAGTAAGGATTGTAGGCTCAGGACCTCATCCAAATCAGACTGAATCTCTAAATTTTTCACAACAAGATGTTGCTAAGTTAAACTCTAACTTTTCCCGTGCTTTTGTATCCTTCATTAAGAACTTCTGTTTCCTAGCAACAAAATTGGCAATTCAGTGAGCAAATTATCCTCTTTTCCACATTTCAGTGTTCTGGAAAGCACTGAAAGTTCAGCACTGAGCTTTGCCACAACACCTACTAAAGCCTATGGAAAGACTGCCACTGACTTCACAGAAAGTTAGATTAAGTCATGCAGGCTGACAGATTTTTATGGTCGAGATCCTGAGCTGTTGAAAATTCACATCTCTTTATTAACAGTAACAGCAGCCGAGTACCTGGCCCTCTGCTACACATTGATTTTTCATCTTATGTCCTATACATCCTCAAGTTTAGCAGAATTTGCCAGCTGGGACCACCTTTTTCAGAATGGGCATTTTGCCTCAATACACTACACGTTAAGAACAACCTCTTGAGTGTTAATCATAAATTACTTTCAGAAAGAGTACCTCTGCCTTGAGCTCCTATACCTCTGCAGATAATAAAGAGCTCTATTCTTCTCTCCCTTCTTTCCACTACTTTGCACTTGAGAGGTATACAAGTCTGTCAGACTTCAGTCACTGGAAGTATTTTGTTTCCCTAATTCCAGAGAAGGATTTCACTGATATGCATATAGATCTTTTTATTTCAGATAGAAAAAAAGAAAAGTCAAATGTGCATTATTACAGTCAGCGTGAATTTACCACACTGTTCCATGATGCTGTGCATGATGGTACAATGGAACTGGAAATTACCTGCATTAACAGAGACAACCGGAAGTTGGAACACTTGATGATGTGTGGCAGATCTGTCTCTTAAACAACTGATAATGTATTCACTGTCCACAATATTTTGGCTTTTTCTTTGGGACAAGTGGACCTCAAAAGATTCAGAGATTTGGATCTGCTTGTGCAATAAACTGAAGGATATGGTTTTCTGTGTTTTATTTAATTGTTTTTACTGCTTGGCTGAACACTCTTGGTGAAGGATTTGGCCTAGAAGGAGGATAATGTGTTTCATAAATTCCCAGTGTTTGCTCATTTCTAACATGTTAGCACAGGAAGTACCACAATACAGCAAGAAATATGATCCTGGCAGCATTTTCAGCACACCTCAATTCATTAGGATTTTCTCAAACCCAGCAAATATTAATCATGGAATCATAGAATCATAGAATGGTTTAGGTTGGAAGGGACCTTTAGAGGTCATCTAGTCCAACCCTGCTGCACTGAGCAGGGACATCTTCAACTAGACCAGGTTGCTCAGAGCCCCATCCAACCTGACCTTGAAGGTTTCTAGGGATGGGGCATCTACCACCTCTCTGGGCAACCTGTGTCAGTGTTTCACAACCCTCATTGTAAAAAATTTCTTCCTTGTATCCAGTCTAAACCTACCCTCCTTTAGTTTAAAACCACTAGCTCTTGTCCTGTCACAACAGGCCTTGCTAAAGAGATCATCCCCATCTTTCCTATAGTCCCCCTTTAAGTATTGAAAGACCGCAATAAGGTCTCCCTGCAGCCTTCTCTTCTCCAGGCTGAATAACCCCAACTCTCTCTGCCTGTCCTCACAGGAGAGGTGCTCCAGCCCTCGGATCATTTTTGTGGCCCTCCTCTGGACCCGCTCCAGCAGGCCCATGTCCTTCCTGTGCTGAGGGCTCCAGAGCTGGATGCAGCACTCCAGGTGGGGTCTCACCAGAGCAGAGTAGAGGGGCAGAATCACCTCCCGCGACCTGCTGGCCACGCTGCTTTTGATGCAGCCCAGGATACAGTTGGCTTTTTGGGNTTGATGAAAATATTAAACGGTCCCAGTACCAGATGCCTGAGGGATGCCACTCATCACCGGTCTCCATCTGGACATTGAGCCATTCATTATTGCCCTCTGGATGTGACCATCCAACTAATTCCTTATCCACCAAACAGGCCACCCATCAAATCCATATCTCCCCAGATTAGAGAGAAGGATGCTGTGGGGGACCATGTCAGAGTCCAGATAGATGACATCCGTTGCTTCTCCCCTGTTCTCTGATGCAGTCACTCCATCATAGAAAGCCACTAGGTTGGTCAGGCAGGACCTGCCCTTGGTGAAGCCATGCTGGCTGTCTCAAATCCTCCCTGTCCTCCATGTGCCTTAGCATAGCTTCTACGAGGATCTGTTCCATGATCTTCCCAGGCACAGAGGTGAGGCTGACAGGTCGGTAGTTCCCAGTGTCCTCCTTTCTGCCCTTTTTAAAGTTAGGCACAACGTTCCCCTTCTTCCATTCCGAATATTGAATATTGAATAATAAGTGGTCATACATAATGTTCAAATAATCTGATCACGCTATGCTGACTTGCAGTTAGTATTTCCACTTTTAGGCTTTCTTCTAATTCAGGTTTTCATTACAAATGCCCTGCAACTTCTCTATACTTTGTAAAACACTGTGTGCAGTGATAAACAGGATAAATTATTTTCATTATTTATAGGTGTATTGCTCTCAGTTGTGGCAGATTCAGTACAGTATATGTAAATATAATATAAATATAAAAATATAAAATAGCGGTGCAGAACTTGGGGAACAGCCCAGGCCTTAAAGTAAAGCTGTGACAAGGAACATGCACAAACTGAATTTCATAATCTTCAGAAAATACTCTGAAGAGCAGATACATTCTTTTTATTTCACATTTATGAAGGAAACTGGTGTTTATTGAAATATTGTAATTCTCCTGGAATAAGACCAGAAGAAAATTAGAACAAGGGGCAACCCAGCAGTACCCAGTTCTTTAAACTATCTAAGGTAAGTGAAAAATGTGCGTAATAAGTACTATACTGTACTTTAAGTGCTGTTAAGATCAAGTATTCACAAAAACTAATGGAGAGTTTGCATATCTCTTCAATTTTAAGGACTTTAGAAGAGCTTAGAAACACAACTGAAAAGCAACTGCAGTCTAGCCAAAGAATCCCATTCATCCCAATGGGGTTTAAAACAGATCTTACCATTAAAATTATACTAGCCTTTCAGACATCAAAATTTATGTTTGAACACAAGTCAAGCTATGCGTGATAAGATTAGAAACATTTCCATGTTAATGTGGAGATAGACTGTGTAACTAGAGGACGTTTAGAAAGCCCAGCTGGAACAACAGTCTCTTAAACACAATAGTATTAAAATAAAACAAAACAAATAAAACCATGGCAAGGTAAAGTTACCACTTTTGCTGAGAAAGGAAGTATGCATACATGAATGTTATATAAAAATTACATAAGTTTTCTTTGATCTGTTAACAAGAAGACTAAACAAGCTGGTGGATATTCTCCAAATAACTTGTCATTATTGGATTTTTTTAGATGACTGAATTCCTTCCCAAAAAGAACAAAGATGGGTCCTCTGGGAGAAGAGACCTGAAATCCAGAAATAATCACTCTTTACACATCCCATTGTTAGATGATGCCCAAGGTTAAGAGTTTTGTAGGACTAAAGACAAAGACCATTTAGTCCATTTCCCTCATGACTTCATATGAATAGCAACAGGACTGTGGTTTAAGCAGATAAATACTATCCTCTTTGGTTTTGTGAATTTTAATTGACCTTTCCACACTACAGGACTACTGTCCTTTATTCTTCATTCAAAAATCCAGGTTTTAAGATAAAACATCAGATTAGGACAAATTACTGCTTTGTGTTCTACCCATCATCAGTCAGCAATGACTAATGCAATAGGGTGGGAGTGCATTTCATTGGCCTTAACATAGTGTCACAGAGCGGCATTAGGCGGCAAGACTGCTGCACACCTCCTCAAGTGCCTTCTCCAGCTCTCATCTATTAGTGGCCCCCACAAACTACCCATGAAGCCTCTAAAAGCACAAGTAGTCACCCTACTTCCTACTTCCAGTACTTTGGTGGTGGCTTTCTCCTTGGAGGAGTTATCAAACCCCTCTCTGTAAACCCCACAGCCTCCACCTCTACAACCTTCAGGCTCTGCTTGCCCGCAGAAGCTGGTCCCTGGCCTCCAGCCCCACCACCTTCAGTCTGCAAGGTTGGTCAGGAGACGAGGTAGACCCAGACTGTCCATCATATTTTACAGCTGACAGCTCCTATTGGGCGAGGGGGAAGAGAAGGGGCCTAGATGGGCCTAACAAAAATAAAGTTAATGATTTCAGATAATGGTTTCTTAACTGTAAATGGTGGGTTCTTCCTTATGTGACAGATATTTCTTTCTCCTACCCCGTCTCAGCCTTCACCAAGAGGACAGATGAGTAGCTCCACAGATAGGCACTGCATGGTCCAGAAAACGGGCTGGCTGTCTACACATCCAAAGGCAAGTAAAGCCTGCCCTGTCCTGGAACTTCAGATTAACTGACCAGGTTTAATACTTTTAAAGTAACCCTAAGTTAACCTAAGGAAGTTATCCTGGTTAGTTAATTGTTCAGTGCACATGTCTGACCTTGCCCTTTGCATAGAACTCTGTGGCAATCTCATAGGCGCAGGACTAGGCCTCCAACATTGACCAGCACCTGACCAAAGCTCTCTCATTTGGTCGGAAGGCGGAAGGCCTTGGGGAGTATAATGTCCCCCTGTGCACAGATGTGAAAAATGTTGAAAATAGCACCAATAGCTCCAGCAGCAACAGTGACATGAAGAGCAGAAGCAGCAAGGAGCATGTTATCACAGAAGTATGAAACAGCAGCTGCTGGCATCTATCAGGCTGTGTCTTCATTTTAAAGAGGGTGAGGCTTGGACATGCGTCACCTGTGGAGTAGATGTGCTGGGAGCATGGTACACATCAGTGGTTCAGTGCTCTCAAAAGAGGTGGTTTTGATGGGATTTCCCTTGCAGCCATACTTGAGTCTTGCAGTTGGCACTCAGTGGCTCCCCCGGTGAACTCAATGCAGTTTCCCTCCCACTTACAGTATTTCCAGCAAATAAGCTCTCTACAGATGTGCAGTGCACACCTAATACTGGCAGCTCATGTTAACCTCATGTTAGCCACTGAAGATAGGATATAGATGTATGGCCCTGGAATCATAATGTATAGCAACAAATCAAATCCTGCTATTTCCTTTGCAACACACCAGTGGGCATTTTGTGCACCTACTACAGTAGGTGCACTTACTGAGCCTTAGAGAGTTTTGTAGGGCTGTAAAGGATGGTGAGATAGTTATCAAGTTAGTGTTTGCGCCAAAGCACTTGAAAATACACAAGTAGCTAGGCTGTCCTGGGAGCAGCTTGATGAATAAAGATGGTAGAGGAGAGTCTTTCCTCAGTGAGCGGTGTGCAGATCAGGTCTTGTGTTCAGGCATTTCACACCAACTCAGTGGTGTGCCCCATCTCCTACTTCAAGATTCCTGACTGATACTACTAAAAGGTAATGTTACAATCGTACTACTTATTCCTCCATATCTCTTCAACCTTTTTTATTCTGTGAGTTAGTTAGAAAGACAAATTAATGCTGGAATGTCATGTTATGCTTGAATTAATCATTATTATTTCCCAATAGACTGATTGGAAAGATTACTGTTGTCTTCAGACTTTTTATAAGTAATACTAAAAGAATTCAGAAAATCCAAGTGCACACTGCTCCAACTGAGTACATTCAGTAACTCCAAATGACTCAAATGGTTTGGAAGGCAAATATAAAAGGGAAATAAGCATGAATGAAGCAAGGTCACTAAAGTAAAAAAAATACATACCGTATAAATAGCAATAAGATCATCATCAGATTCAACAATGTACCACATACTAAAGAAAGGAGGGATCAAACAAGGGTGCAATCTGATTCTACACCCATTTACGTCTCAGATTTAAAAGTTAGTACTTCTTCCACTGACGGGGAGCCTTGCTGTTAGCTAACTGTACTTGGATCCTCTAAAAACTGGATTGACATGGCTAATAAAGTTTTTTTATCATACCTGATTTTGCAAATTCTGTATCATAATTTCTCTGCCTGAGTTACATTTGTAGCTTGTTTCCAATTTATCTTACCTAGTTAAAATAGAAAATGAAATAAATAAATAAAATTCTTCCATTTGAGCTCTGGTTGAATCACAAATGTCATATCCAAAATGCAGGCCATATACAGTGTCCTGGAAACATAATTCTTGCACAAACAGAAAAGATGAGCATGTTCACTAAGGTCATGTAAACACCGCTAACACCTGACACTGACTTAAGCCTGGGATTTTTTCTATTATTTCTGGTTTTCAGATGGCCCATTTACAGGGACTATCTACTGATGCATTCTAGGTGGAAAAGGTCCTAACAAGTCATTTAAATGGCTGTGGCTTCATAGCATTTCCTGTTCAGCAATGAAAAATGTTCCAAAAAACTTTACTTTTGGTGGGTGGGTGCTATCACTTTACAGCCTAGAGTGCCAAACAGTATATTTAAAAGGATATTGTAAGTAATTAATTATCAGGCAGGAATGTGAGATTAGGGAAAAAGGTGTTGGAATGCAATAATGAGTACAGAAAGGCAGAGTTTAGTTTGACAGAAAAATTAACACACCAAAGATTCAATTCTGCAAGCATGGTGCTAGGTGTCTTAGACTTGCCACTAATTTTAAGAACAATAGAGTAGTGAATATCATTTGGAAATTCTATGATTAAAAATGTGACAAAAGACTTGATTTATGTACTATGTTCTACACAAAAAAAAAAGAGTAAAACTAAAACTTTGAACCATCACAGATATTTATGTGTAAAAAAAAGGATATTTGCATAACCAGTATCTTCCTTCATACATTTCCTATCTGCTGTATACACCACCGTTTTATAACATTCACTCATTTTACTCAAAACTTTAACATTTGTGATAAAAGGCATCATTTTTCTTGTTTGAAAAATGCTGTGAAATGCAGAGAAGGAAATGAGATTTATATTGCTATTAAATTCCTCCTAGCTGTTCTTTATATAATCAAGTCAAAATCATATCCATTATCAAGTAAAAAAAATTGTTATATTTGACTCAAAAAGACACTTCAGAGTTCTAAATCCATTGTGATTCATAGTTATTTAAAATATTTCAGAAAATGACTGTTAAAAAACCCTAATACCACTACCATTAAAAAATATATAAAGCTTTTCAAATCATATTAAAGATGAATGATGTTTCTTTAAACTTTTTGTGAAGTCTTGCAAACCTTCAGTCTTTTTTCAGTACACTATTTCAATGCTATACAATCTCTTTTGTAAATTTACAATATAACAGCAACAACAACAACAACAAAACAAAATTCTTAAGGCCTTATTATGCTTTGACCCTTTTCTCCAAGCTCCATTTATTGCTTTTCTTCCTTTCCGCAACTATAATCATAATATTCCAAAGGGAAGGTTTTGCACAGGTTTGCTGTAATTTTTATACATATGGTTTCTACTTCAATATATTAGATTTTCAAGTCTGTAATGCCAAAGAAAGCAAATGCCAAGAAACTGCACATTATTTGCAAAAAAAAATGCTTACCATGCTATTTGATTATTCCTTTACAATGATATATGACCAGAACTAGACATTAAAGTTTGTATGAAATGCCATCTACAGAGTACAGACTAACAAATGAAGGCTCCAATACTGCCAGTCAACACACAGAGACAGCATTGCTCTGTTGATGCCCACGCAAAGTCCTATTAAATTTCTATGAACCTCCTTGTATGATTCCACATGCTCAGCAGTCTGTAGGATTAGGGTTTGGCTAGGCTATTTAGGAGTCACTGATGAGCTTCAGGCACACCACCTTGCAATGAAGTCCTTGCAGACATAGCTCACCAACTGTGATGACTGCATCTGTGCTGTATTCATTGCAGGATCCTGGATTCAGGCTGGTTATTAGCAGAAAACACCAAAATTACTTTGCTTTGATCTAGCAATACTTATCACCCCGGAGTTCCAGAAGATGAGCATGAAGAATGGTTGCTCATGCAATGCTTTCATCCTTCATGGAGGTAACACATAAAAGCATGCAAGACAGACATTAAACACAGAATGGACACCTTACTCTCCAGTTGATTGGTTGCCATTTTTTATCAGATGTTTTTTATTCAGACTAAAAGTGGTTAATTTTTCTAGAATGTATCCCAAAAGAAAACACCATCCATTCTCTTTGGGCCAAGATGTGATCATGGTCAAAAGCTTTGGGGAAAAAATAAAAGTGGAAAAAAAGCCAATCTTAGTATAAATGAATTACGGAAAAATATCTAAACCACAAAATCAGTGTTATTAAATCCTGGGGAACTCTCAAGCAGGACATCTAAAAATCACATTGAAATTATTTAAATCAATCTTATTTGAGTTTTTCATATATTCATCCTTAAATATTTATAATTAGCTAGCAACATAAAGAATAAGGGGAATTAGGTGACATACACTGTTTTTCTTGTAGTGACTTTCTCATGAACCTAAATTGCCAGAATAACTATGCTCAAAATAGCAAAAAATTACTTCTGTGGTCATCTCAAGATCATCTGCAGCATTTTTATATGCTAAATCTGTATACCCTTGCTTACTTACTACTAAACATAGCACATTGTTTTGCTGTTAAAAATAGACCTCTTTATTAATCACGTACTCAGTACAATGGCGGCACACTGTCTGTTCTTGCACACATAATGAGTCGTATCTTCTAGCAACCAGCAGACTTGTGAAGAAAATAAACCTGAGGTAACTATTTACAGTGATTTGCGGTAAACACTTCATGGTTCTTGTTTATTTCCACATCAGGAAGAATGTTCCATCTGCTTCAGGTACAAAGGGATTCCTCAGATATGATAAAATTCAGCACTGAAGTAATGTGCCACTTGTAATACAATGTACAATTGGAAAATACTGCCAAAACCTCAGCTGCTGTAACTCTCTATAGCCAGTGGAACGATGCCAATTTGCAAATGTTAGGTATATGGTCCCAGTGGTGTAAAATGCTACATGATAAAATAAGATGCAATATTGTTGATTAACTCTTTATTGCTATATGTATAATAACCAGTAACATTTCCCGAAGTTCTTATCCACTTTTCCCTAGAAATATGGAAGCAGTGTATTGCTCAAAGCACTGCTTTTGAGGGTGGCCTTTCCTTTAGCTAGAAACATTATCAGATAGGCAGAAGAAACCCATACTAGAGTCCACAGAAGTTAAATGCCAAAAGCCATGATCAGAACTAGTATCTTTATGGAAGGTTTGATTTTATATTTTTTTAAACTAATGTCTTGAAAATATTGTGACCCTAAAACAAAAACTAAAAAGAGCAATGAATACTCTTAGCAAGGAAAAATAATCCTCCTTCCACTTTTACTGCACAGAAATCAAAAACTTTTAAATTAGAATTAGCCTGGAAACATAACTTTTGGCAATAAAATTAGATGGTAAGCAAGAAACTTAATGCAGTAATAGGGAAGATGTCCTTTGTATGTCACAGTCCACACTACCCACACTACAGCGCCTGCCACTCACTATAAAAAAGAGGTGATGGCAAGTGTGTGAGGGAAGTAAAAAGTCAATACAAGCCCAATAATCCAACATGAAACATTTGCTTGTAAATCAGGAACACTTAACTATAACTGATGTGCTGAGGGAAAGCAAACCCAGAACTTTACTTGAGATTTCAGTCAGAGACCATCCGAATTTGATGTCATCTCAAGATGTTTGTCCAACAGAACAGCCATTTTGCTTTAAGTTATGTAGACAGTTAGTATTAATTTAAACACAATGTCACTAGCAGATATTAAACCAGTGAATCTGCCTCCACTTAGCATGTGTAAAAGAAAAATTATGTGGAAAGAATCCAGGGACTGTAAGCTTCTAAAATCTTTTTTCCTTTTATTACCAATCATTAATCTGTGAGATGTCATCCAACAAGTTGTTTATTTAGCTCTTGATCTTAAGATAAGTGTCATCATTTTATAGATTATTTTTAATTTCTCTGGCTAGTGCTGGTTATAGAGTTACTGAAGTAAATGTTTTTATGGCTTTTAAGCCTAACAAAAGGCTTTGCCCTGCAAGCAATTATACTTGTGTAAAAATACCTGCAGGACTGGAGCCTAGAGGGTTTAGCCCATATTTTTTCCCATGTAGCTGAAGCCCCAAAAATGCATGCTTTAAGCGAATTACTCTTGATCAGGTCTTTGTGGTAAGTAATACTCAAATACTTGAGTTTACCTTTAAAGCAATGACACAAACAAAGCTTTAAATATAAGAAAACTTATGTTAAATATAGGTACGCACAAATACATATAGATAGCATAGACATATATAAAAAAATGGTTTGCTATTACAGTGCTTTATGAAAAATTTAACCTAATAGTGCTGTAAGTGTGTGTGATGTATAAACTGAAACGTAAGTATCATTGATAAATTAGAGGACATTCTTTAGATAAGTAATATAGTGGGGAATGAATTCTGCACATTTTGGCTTCACCCTTCAGTGATACTATTGGCAAGCCTCAAAAATAGGATTCCTGCCATGTGCTGATGAGATTTTAATACTAATAAGCTTTATATTCAGTTAGTATAAAGCAATGTAGTTTACCAGCAAAGATCACCTTGTGATTAGAGTTTAAACACATTTTTTGCTGTGCTGTATGTCCTGGTACAGAGAAATATGCCACTACCTTTTGCTGCTATTAAAGTGCTCTTCTTTCCTAGTGGGGGACCAGGTAGGTGATTAGAACACCTAATCAGTGAGTTTATTCATGCCAGAAATGTACTACCTAACCATTTTTTCAGCTTTTTAAGTGGAAGAAGTGAAGTATCTGCAGGGAGCACAATGTGAAAATACTCCATAGGGCAGCAGCTTGGAGGTAAGAGATTAAGGGGGTAATTGCTATTGCTGCCTACTGGGACTGATGGCTTTGGTGCTGTGTCCTGGCAGTGCCAGCCTCCGTTTAAGCCAGGGCCTATTCAAACACAGAAAGAAAAGACGGTGACAACACAAAGTGCTTGGATTTTCCCATATGAGCCAGGACCTCCTGCCAGGGGACTGTAGAGGAAGGAAGTGGGAGGAAGCTGGAGGAAGGATGAGGATAATTACATGGTAAATATTCTCATGCCAGCATTACTCTTGCAGTCCTGGGACATACACTGGATTAACAAAGTGATATGCAAAATCTTGAGATACAGAGAGCTGCTCTGACATCTGGGGGAAAAGACTACCTACAACTGTGTTGGAGCAGGGAATACTGCGCCTCAGTAATAGATAGCATGCCTGCTGGACAGAGGTGCCTCAGCAGCTCCCAAGTCCAGAAGCTGCACAAAATCTTCAGTTTCCCTGTCTAACCCCAATTTAATACCAATATGTTAATATTAAGGTGAATCCATGCAACTGAAATTTTCCCTGTTTAATGGATGTACAGGCAGGAGTGCATTCTCCACACAGCCAGCCAATACTACACAGAATCATAGAATGTCCTGAGCTGGAAGGGACCCTCAAGGATCATCAAGTCCAACTCCTGTCCCTGCACAGGACAACCCCAAATTCACACCATGTCTCTAAGGGAATTGTCCAGTTTCTTCTTGAATATTGCCAGGCTTGGCGCCATGACTACCTCCCTGGGGAGCCTGTTCCAGGGCTCCACCACCCTCTGGCTGAAGAACCTTTTCCTAATATCCAACCTAAACCTCCCCTGGCACATCTTCCTGCCATTCCTTCGGGTCCTGTCACTGGTGACCAATGAGAGAAAAGAGATCAGCGCCTGCCCCTCCTCCTCCCCTTGTGATGAAGCTGTAGACCGTGATAAGGTCCCCCCTCAGTTTCCTCTTCTC
>VZTV01002694.1:0-21420 GCA_013400875.1 Anhinga rufa
GAAAAAAAAGAAAGGAAAAAAGTGTACCAGCAAAGGCACTGAATAATATTAACTTGTTTAAGGCTATTAGGGTGGAAAAAAACCCCATAGCTTGTGAGGGCTGTGGATACACCTTTACTCCACCACAGAAATATTGATACTTTGGACACCATCACCAGAAGCATTGAAAGCGACTGCTACAAGGAGTTCTTCTTCCAGGCAGATGGCTGAACCCTATATCAAGGCACACCATAAAGCACCTACCCTGCTCTGTAGCCCCATTTCTTACTCAATGCAATGTGCAGGATCCAGGGCTAAGATGGTTCTTTACCACTTCAGTCTCTTCACTTAGCACTGACCTGCTGTCCACAGGATGCTGCAACACAGACATCGGCCTCTCTGGATACCAGCCACCAAACTCCAAAGTCCACACAGAGAGTGACAATGAACCCTGCAGTGAATTCTTTGGTTGCCAGAACCCAAACACACCAAACCCTCAGCAACACTGAACTCAAAGAGCTAGTCTGGGAGAAAAACCTGTTTTTGTGGACTGTGTGTGGCCAGTACTAAGAAACCAGCTAGGAATTCAATGCCCTTAAGAAATTCAAACTCCATCAATAAGTTTATAAATAGGCTGCAAACTCCTGGTAGGACAATACAGAGCATCGGCCCTTGCCAATAGTTGTTCTCTTTGAAACTGCACAAGTGCCAACAATTCAGGAAGAATCCAGCATTGCTGCACTTTTGTTCCCAAAATGCTCATTCTAACAAAAAATGCAAGCACAACCTGGAATGGAAGTCCTTAGGAGAAGGGAACATGGTAATTAGTCTCCATTGGCACAAAACACTAATGAATTTTAACTCTGAAACCAAGAAATAGCCAGAAAAAAATTGGACTTGTATTGCTTTAGGTTTGAGAACACAATTCTAACAGTAAGAATAGACTAGAGACATCAACTGAGAAAAAAGGGGAGGGGGAAAAGGACTTTATGTTATTTTGAGGAGTTTTCTTCAGAAATCAGTAACACAGTGGGAACGTAGTGCTCCAGTCTGTAGAGCCTCAACTGGGATCTCTAGACTAACCAGAAGCAAAACAATACCCGAGGATCTGTGCTGCCAGGGAAAGCCAACACAAAGCACAGCTCTGTTCTTACAGGAACCATTGCTACTGCTACAGGCATGAAGAAACCCATAAGAAGCTGGAAATCTTCACCCTCTCACAGCACCAGTCCCCTGACTAGCTCAGGAGGTCAAGAAAACCAAACAGGTCATTAAAAATTATGTAATATCACAGACATATCAACTTAACCTCAGAAGCAGAGGCAAGGGGGTGGAAAAGAGCCTCTGAGTTTTTTGATTATTCCTTTTCAAAGTGAGAGCCTGGCCAGGCTCTCCCCAGTTTCTCGGGAGCCAGGGGGGAGCAGGGGGTGGGATCTGGAGACATAAATACCACACCGCTCTTTGCTGGAGGTATTTGCACTAGGAGTTTTTCACTTTTCACCATATTGTTCCCACTTTGATCAGTTCTATTTCAGCAGTCTGCTGACTGCTTAATTAATGGAAATGGAATTTAAGTTTGCTGGTACCCAGACTCTAACCCTTTTGAGGGTGTAATGCCAATTTCTACTCTTTTCTGCTTATGACCTTTCACACCCACCCCTCATCAGTGCAATTAGTACTGCAAATAAGCACTGCACTGCAGGTGGACAGGCGATCAAGTGCTACACCTGCAAGAAGCTTTGAGTCCTCAGGTTTCATGTGATTTCTGGCCATCTCTTCTATTTTTTCATTTTGCTGTAGAAGAACAGCCTCTTTCACTAGACCCTGACATTTCTGGTCCCAGCCTCACCCAAGAACTTGAGGCTTGAAAATATAATTACTTCTGAAAACAGAGCCCCAGCCAGGCCTCTCTCCAACCTCTGAAAATATCTGTGTTGGAGAGGACTGTTTTCTTTCTAACCCAGATGCATCCCATATCTCCATGTTCAGTGTTGAGTGGGCAGAAGCAGGGCTGCAGCTTCCAGAGGACCGGACCAAAGTCCCATGGTGCAGGCAGCAGATGTGTGGGCAGGCTGCCGAGGGAGGGAGGGGGGATCTGCTGAGTATTTCTCTTCAAAGTTGTGGGGGGAAAGGAGAAACCTGTGCAGCTGCATTTACTGCAGCTGGGATGTGCAGCATGGTGAGGGATGGCCAGTCACTTCTGGAAACGAGGGTTCAGCAGGTCAGCTGGCAGGTGGTGCGATCGTAATGGAATCATCTAAGGGAGCTGCTGCAGCTACGTGACAGGTTACCCACACAAAGTGCATTAGTATTTCATATAGAGATAAAGAACTCGAGGAAAACTTTCCTAGTGAGCAAAGTCACTTTTGAAGAAATAGCTCATAAGAAATTAACAGAGGGAAAGAAGAAGATGGAGATGGCAGCCCAGAGATCAAGGCCTAGAGTTTCAAGGATGGCTTCCTTCCTTGTGAATCCTATTTGCATTTTTACTTTGCATTACAGTGGTTCTTTCCGTGTTGCACAGGTTTTGAAGGAGCAGAGAGAGCAGAAATTATAGCTGCCTATGGTGACTGTAACCTATATAAATTAGAGTGCTCTCTGCAGTCCTTGTGAGAGAGAAATGTAGGGTCACATCACATGTTACAAGATGCCAGGGGATCTTTCTTAAGGTAAGTGGAAAACACATAAAGAGCCACAACACCAATATTGAGTTATTCAAAGGTTGTATTGTTCATCAGTTATTCAATGACTGATCAGCTGTGGTTGTCTTGCTCTCAAGATCTGTTTTCCTTTATGTGCATGCATAACTTGTATTGCCATTAATTTGAATTGCCTGTACATATTACCATGAAGATATTCTGTGCATCAGGGGGAACTGCATGGTAGGAGGGAAAGCGAGTTTCCAACAGCTGAGCTTCAAAACACACAACTTGCACGCAGACACCTGCCTGCACAAAATAGTCACCTGAAAAATTCACTACTGAGTGCAATGTCTTTAGAAATCACATGGAAAAGAGGAAAGAAAGATAAATTCATTTTTCAGTTCAGACTTTCCAGTGGGGAAGAAAAACAAAACCAAAAAATCCACCCAAGAACAAACTTGGAAAAAAAAGTGTAAAAAGCTGAAAAAATCCTGTTCAGCCTTTGGTCAGTCATTCTGGACTGTGTGTGAGGAGCAAATAGCTTCACACCCCCTCCACCATAAGCCCTAGGATGACCTCAAATCTCCTTCCTACTAACTTTCACTCAGTTTGCCTTCCATGAACTTTGACTAATCAACAAAAGTGTATCTCTGTTTGATGCTAAGTATAACCTTTTATTCTCCTAAGTTCTGCTCGCACCTGCTTATTTCATGGTAATTAGAGTTATTGTTTGTTCACTTCACCTGAAATTGTTTCTCCAAGAAAAGTGCCCGGGGGGAGTGGTGGGAAGCCACGAGACTGATGCAACCTCTGCGAGTGGAAGATGCTGCCCAGAGCACAGTGTCTGCTGCTGCAGTCTGCCCGGGGCCTTGGCCGAGCTGACACCCGGCTGCACCATCCCCTGTCCTCTGCCAGCAGCTCCCGGGGGAGAAATTAAAGCTATGGCAGGAGAGTGAGCACACCCAAAACCAGGTCACTGGCACACAGCTGAGCACAGCGCAGCAAGGATGCAAGGACAGCTGGGATTTCAAGCACTGAAATGCTCCAGCTGCCCCATGCAGCACTCGCCATCACCATGTTTCTATCATGCAGAAAAGCATGGTGCCTGAATCGGCACAGCCCACGGCAGCCAGGGCACCACGCATCGCATCGCCACCTGGGCAGGACGCTTAACCCAGACAGTGCATGGCTCGGAGCCATGCAGACATCCAGCAGCACCACAGCTCCTGTGCTGGAGGCTCAGTGGGGCTCTGCAGGAGCTCCCCTTGCATGGGGCTTCGTGTGGGTATCTCCAAAACTGTAGGGTTTTCAACTGGTGCCCTGAACTTGTACTGCAATAATGGGAAATTTCTTTTAGTGGCTAGGAAGCAGAGCCTTTCTGGAAATTTACTGGGTGTTCATCCACCCTCAACACTGTCTGGTCCCTGCAATGGAGTCTGGGTGTCTTTACCCTTCCCTGCATCCAAAAGAAATCCTGCTCTGCCAGCCCCAGCTGATGGGAAGCCAATGCACAGCACAACTGCAAAAACTATACAGAAAACCAGCATTATTGCTTAGACTCATCCTGTATTATGAACACATAAAACACACAATAAAAAGTATCCAAGTGGATATAATAAAACTGAATTTAATGACACACACCATTGAATCTAAGCACCTTTTAAATTCTCTGGCTCAACATACAACAAACAAGTCTTGCAATCTGTGAACATTTGTTAAAATCAGTTAATGATACTGTTTTCATGCTTAGTCTGTGAAAACAATATAGCAGACTGGTATGTCGTTATAATCCCAGGGCAGGATTAATGACTGACATCACCATAAATTCTGGGTAGCAGAATGGATTTTTTTTGTTTTACTGGACTGAACTTATTAGTCATAATGAATAAAATATTCTATGAGGTTTTTTTCTTTTACTGCATGCTATGGGATATGAACAGCAGTAATGGCTGAGAATAAAACTGCTGCTTTCTGCTTCTAGCTGCTGGTCACACAGAGGACAAACTTCTCTACTCAAATTAATCCTTTTAGATCATGCAATTAAAGTTTTTGTCTCAGAATTGAATGTCCTAATTTCTGTATGTTCAGTTGTCCCACACACTGCAGTCCTGATTGGTACAGCAATTTGAAATTGAAGTTACTTGCTGCACCTTTTGTCCACCTTTACCCTTTCAGGTTTCACTAAGTTGCAATTATCACTTCTCAGTGAGCAGCTTGTTGCAGGATTCACTATCCAGTCTGCTTTGAGCACACTTTTCACGGGGTGATTCATTACCTCTGACTATAGAAAGGTAAGTCAGGAAATTGGGAAAATGATGCATTCAATGGTTGCTTTCCAGGAGTTTTTGCAGAATTATATGCTTTCTTGGTTTTCTCAATGATCCATACAATTACATGGAGCATTATCTGCTTAGTATAGAATTTATTCATTTTTTAAAAACCAAGCAACTTAAAATATTCCTAATTCTCATAACTGCGGGTCTGCATTATATAATAAGCTGTTCAGTCCTACTGGCTTCCTCTCTCTGAGAGAGAGAGAGAGAGAGAGAGATGTTCCTTCCCACCCAACAGGATTGTCCAGATTGTATTTCTTAATGTACAATACTAATTTTCTCTGGGGCAACAGAAATCCTTGATTTTGCAAGGCACTCTACTACTTCTACATGGTACCTGATCAAAACTATTGTGCTTTAAGTTCTCTATAATGGCTGAAGGGTACATAATACCACATTTCTACAGGGAAAATGCATGGTCTTCTAAATGAGCAATGTTCATCTTATAATGGGATCCTAATGGATTGTCTTTATGGAATGTGTCATTAAGTAGTTGCATTGGTTTTGTGAGAAGAAAAACTGTAGCTACTTCTGTGGTGCATTCACTACCCATTGCACATGTATTTGTGCAGTACAATGTAGGTGGTTTCTGAGAAGAGAAGAGAAAGATGAGACGAGACGAGAAGAATTAAGTTGTCACTATTAGAAAAAATAAAATGTTCCAGCTGAAATCCCAGCCCACTTAACCTCCCTTGGAGCTGTGGCAGTTTCACCCTCTGCTCCACCTGCTTGCACAAATGGCAATGGCTGTTCATGGGATGGCTTTAGGTAAAATTGAGGCTGACGATTTTAGGTGTCTAAAGCGGGAAAAAAAATCAGGCAAGGAAAGCATAATGCCAGTTATTTCCATCCTGTGCATCGAGAACTTCCCCAGCCTCAGGGAGCTCACCACAGGCTGGCTGGACGCTGCTCCTACCTTCAGAGAGCCCATCCTCAGCAAACAGTTCATAACTGCATAATGCTCTGTGGGATTCCTACTGGACCCAGTCAAGTGCTTCAGCCCAGGATGTTTCCTAGTGAAAGGCTGGAGATTTTCAGAACAAGACTTCTTGTTTGTCTCTAATAGCTTTTTCCATCCTCCCAGGTTTTGTAGGCATCCAGGGACCTCTAACCCTCTGAAACATCTTGTTAATGATGAAATTCAGAATTTATCAGCAGGGCTGAGATGAAAAACAGATCCTCAGACTGTGGGATCACACGACTCCCCGTTTCACATCCCTGCCATGGTCAGAAGTAAATGTATCATTTTTTGAACTGTCATTTCCAATCAGTACCAGTGGTCTATGTAGATAAATAGCAACAAAACCACACTGCGAACGCAGAGGTCACCAAATGTAATGAGATATCTGGGTGAGATGAGTAAAATGAGCAATTTTCTGGACATAAGGTTGTTTACAAATCCAGCCAATTTTCATTTAGTTTTGAATGAATTTGTGTACATTTTATTTTTCTTTTGTCCTCTACAAGCACAATCATCCCTTCTTATCTTTGTCCATCTCTCCCTGGCATATGGTATTTTCATCTTACTAACAGGATTACATTTTACCCTGCTAGGCTATACCAGTCACAGAATTTCATTCCAGACTTTCACTGCTTCTATCACAAACTTGCTGCTATTAGCAAATGTCAGCCCTGTAGCATGAAGGCGTGAAAAAAAATAAAACAAGAAAGGGGGCAAAAAAAAAAGTGGAAAAAAAAAGGAGTGTTAATAGCAGATGTTGAATGGCCCGGAGCAGCTGGTGAATGAATCCCTGGGGCTGGAGCCTCTGGCAGCATCTCAGGGCAGAGGGGCAGGACCCCATGGTAGCAGCCCGGAGCTTTGTTAGGAGCAGTAGGACCCTCTGCTGCACCCGTGTTTGTGTCCTGCTGTTCCTACTGTGGGTGAACCAGGGGTGAGCATCACCCACAGCAGCTCAGGAAGAGCAGAGAGGGGATGGGGGTACCCATGGTCTTTGTAAGAGGAGGTTCTGGTCAGTGCTGTGCACCCCTGGCATTATGCTGGGTGGGAGAGGAGTGACCAAATAAATAGCTTAATCTTCCTGGATATTTCATGTTCATGAAAAAAGTAGAAAACTAGCTCTGTTACTTCTTAGGGTATCACCTACATCACTTTTTGTACCAGTTAAAAGGGACAGGACAAATTCAACCATCCTATGGGCAGGTGTATCTTGGTTTTGTTTGCTGTGTGCCAGGTCTCCTTCTCAGCTGGGTTTTACCCCATCATCTGCTGGTGCCAGGTAGCACCACCTGGAGATATGTCTAGTTTAGAAATGCAGACATGCCCATCCCTTCCCTGAAAATCTTGCAAGAAGAATTAATTAGTTCAGATGATAAAGGACCACGGGGAAGGAGAATTAAAGTTAATAACATATATTAATAAAATATCAGCAAGGAAAAATGACTAGCTCTGTCTCAGCCAAGCCATCTCCATGACCATAATACATCCCTGTCTTTGAGAATGGTTATTTCTTGATAGATCAGGAGGGAAAAATAATGGAAATGAAATAATGCTGCAAGATTTCAGCTAGACATGGAAGCTCTGCTCGTTGCTCTGCTGGTAACAACCTGGTGCCACAAAAGGAGCAAACTTGGTGGCTAACAGCAATAGTTAGCCTGAAAGCTGTTCCTGAAATTTGTTTTGAGGGAGATTCCAGCCCAGTGCAATATTGCCTACAGAGAAGGCAATCTGCAGATTTAAATTTAAAAAAACCTGGCACTGGGTAGCACTCTTGAGCTCTGACATGTCTGTGCTTGGAAAGAACTGTCCTATGGGAATAGGAGGCGAGCAGAATAATATTTCCCCAGGGGCTGTGATTTTGAGACCTCCTCGCAGAGGCAGCACTACATGCACCGCCACTCTGGACCCCTGCACCCATCTACGTAAAACAAGCGACAAGAACGCCGATGGCACATGTCCAGACCCCAGGTACAGTGGGCAGTGATGCCCGGGCTTGGGCAGTCATTTATGTCATTTAATGTCAGTGCCGCTGTGCAACCTGCTTCAAATTGCCATTTAGATCCCACCCCTGCCTTTTCTCAGGTACCTCAGAGCTGACTGTAAAAAACCACAGATCTCAAAATGTAATCTTAAATAGAACATAAGTTATAATAAATAATCTATGTAGGAAGAAGATCTTCTCTCAGTAAATGGGCCATAAGCCTGTTCTTACTTTTATTCACTTATACCGTGCTTTTTTTCCAGGGAGCAGGTTTGCAGAGTGGGGAAATAGTGAGATGCCAGAAACCTGCCAGTTGTCATCCTGCCTCAAAATGTGACCCAAATTTTCCTTCCATCTTTCCTAAACATGTTGCTTTATCATTCTCATTAAGTTTCCCTTTAAGCGTTCCCGTCTGAGGTGAAGTGATGGAAGCATGCCAGTTTATTTGTAGTGTCATCACCACCTCAACTAACTATTTGCCCACAAGCATTTAGAGAAGCAATACAGGCACCTTCTTTCATAGACAGGTAGGAAATAACCTTTTACCTTCTACTAATGACCCGTATCCTCACCTGGGCTAAGATCCAAAGGGCAGTAATGCAAACAAGAAGAAGAAATGCAAAATCTGTTGAGAGATACACAAAATGCATTTTCCCATCAAACTACATCATCATAAGGGAAATGGAAATTCATCTCTCCTCTCTTCTTAATCTACCAAAATAAAAGGAAAGCCTTAATCCAGAACTTTCTTTCTAGGGAAGGTCTCCAGAAACAGATCTCCAACAGACAGTGGGAGCAGAGCTCACATGCACTTGACAGCCTAAGGAGACTGCTTTTGTCTCATAAAATAAAGAGTGCATTTAAAAAATGGTAATCCCTCCGCAATACAAACAAAGCAAGAATCTGCTTTGTTCCATGACTTGTATTGATTTATGTCACTCCAAAAATCTCTCACCATACAGTCTTTTAATACCTTAGTTGTAAAATGACAAGATGCTTTCACGCTATTAAAGGAAGGTTAATGTATTATGAAGAAGAGTATATTTGCATTTAATGACTAAATTTTAAAAGCTTTCCTGGATTTCTTGAAGGCTGCCTCTAGAAAGTTGATTCCTGTACAGAGAAAAGTTTCTTAAATATAAGCATGTGTAATACAGTCCTGTAAGACTGTCTACAGGGATCACGCTTTCCTGATTTCTTCCCCCCTCCAATCTCAAAGTACAGGATACTTAAATAAGTGTCATACTTAAATAAGTTTGATCTGGTGCCAAAATAAGGAATTACTCAAATGTACAGCGCCTGACCTGCCCACCGCCCCACACCAAGGCAGCGCCAGGAGAGGCTCAGGCACTGGGGTGACTGTGGGGATGTGGCAGGACTGACTGAAAGACAATGTTGAAGGACCACACCAGGTATGGCGTCAGCACCCATGGCAGCTCCAGCGACAGATGTGGTTAAAAGCATCCTCTCCCACTGCGCCCCGGTAGCTCACAGTCTTGGGAGGATTCTCCCATGTCCCTCCATGACCCTAACAGCAATTCAGCCCGTGCCGAATGCCCCATCCCTGTACCCAGGGTGAGAACCAGAGGGCACCAGCCTGGCAGCCCACCTGGGGTGGCAGACACGAGCAGAGGTGTGAGCCCCAGGACACCGCAGGCACCCAGGGCAGGCAGGAGCTGAAACGCTTCCCGGGCTGGTGGCCACTCTGTTCTGCACCAGAGGGTGGAAAACCACACGGAGCATGGCAGGGAGAGAGGAAATGCACACAGCTTTTGTGAGGCTGTAAATTTGTCTTCCCAGTTTACCAGTTTTTTCAATTACAAGTGCTGTAGTGTAGCTTCAATACATTAACTTCATGCCTAACTGAATAATAGTAAATTTTAATTTTTCCTCTGTAATGGACTCTTTCATGGGAGTCCTCCTGGAGCTGAGCTGTGCCAGGGATGGACAAGCCCAGACCCCATGGCCATGCACTGCAGAAGGAAACGGCTCCCCAGGGAGCAAAGGGGGGTTACTGTGTCTTCACCCCGGCCTTGGCAGCTGTGCCATCACCCATCATTCGTATTTCAACCCCTAAACCATCAACAGCTTCTGACTAACACTCAGCAGCCAGGGGTTAAGATTTCCACTGTGATCTATGCTCCCATTCTTATCTTTTGATATCTGGAAGTAGAGAATTTCAGCGAGAAAGGGCTTTACACTAAGATGACCATAAATCTCAATGTGTTTACAACAGAAGACTGACCAGAAGAGTTTATTAAATCTCTAAAGGATTTGATGTATATCAAACTGTTACATAAAGTCAATACTTTGGAAGGAACTAGACAATAAATACTCTACAAGAGGCAATATTTCTATCACAGAGAAAGCAATCACATAAAGATTAGGAGACCAATTTCAATACTGAATGTCAGTCTGCTGTAAGAAGACATTTATTGTTTTCTGAGTTATCACAGAGGAGCACGATAAGCTTTAACAATATTCTGAGCCAAGCTAATCCAAGCTAATCATGCTATCAAAGTTAGAAATACTCTTTCACCTTTTAAAAATCACTTTTCCACTTTGCAAATAAAAAGAACTACGTCTTGCAGGTGCAACGGGAGGGAGGGAAGGAGATTTATTACAGCAGGTGGTGGGAAAAGTCTGGAAACAGCTGGCCCTCAGCTAAACATCCCTCTACGGTGCAGCTGGTCTGGTCTGTGGGTGCGCGGATTGGGGCAGAGGGACAGGGGAGGCAGGGGAAGGCACTGCATGGGGGGAGCCCACCTGAGGGGGTGCTGGTTCTGCCCCAACTATTCATGTTGGTTCAAAAAACCAGAGCATTGCTTTGTTACAAAGCCGGCCTCCGCGAAGGGTTTGGGAATTATTTTTTCTGACAGATCGCTGAGGAGTTGTGACAAAAATATCAATATTCTCCATGGAAAAATGCTTCTTGTTTTATTTCTTCCCCTATAAACAGAATTTTCCTTTAATAGCTCAGATTAAAAAAAGAGAAAAATCTTAACAAGTTCAATTTGAAACAAGCCAAAGAATAGATGTTGCTGGGGGAAGAGGGCTCTTTTTCAAGTATTGACCAACAGATATTTCAAGGACAACTGCCTTTTTCATTCTCATTCCCTATTTTGCCACTCCAAGGTGCTGCCTCCCACGTCAGTTGCCTCTGCCCCGTGGGTGCTGGCTCTGCCCAGCCTCCTGGGCAAACCACCCGCTCTGCCTGCACCCCATGGGACGCAAACCGCCCCCGCTGGGAGCGGAGCTCATGTGCTGCTGCCCACATGGCTGGATTTGGGGCATGATGCTCAGCTGCTACATCACCTTGAGCATCTCTTCCAGCTACAGGTGGCAATAGTAGACTCCAGTAAAGAACTGGATGCATAATCAGCATTTGCAGTGGAATCATTACACTGTGAAAACTGCATTGCTGTGTGTGGTGCCTGCACTTCTGCAGAGCTGTGCGTTGTAGCTTTGAACTTCAGCTCTGCCCAGTGCAGTGCTGGCATGCCACCACCAGCAGAAGTGGAGGACAGCGCTGTCCTGCCTTGCAACACCCTTGGAAGGAAAAGTGGACTAAAAGCTGGGAGATACTCAGATACCATGGGAATATTAGTTATACAAGTACCATAAAAACAAAGAAATGTGGACTCTGGCATGGAAACTGCAAAGTGACATTGATCATGCTGGTAGGATGAGTTTTGAGAGTTTGGTTTTGTTCATCTGAAGCAAAACTGCAAATTTGAACAACAAAATTAGAGCTTAAAAATTTGTTTTCTGTTTCTGCACACTGTACGTTTCACCCACAGACATTCCAATCATCAGCAAAGAGTAGAGCAAACAGTTTGTGCTCTGTGTACAAGCAGAAAGATAAGCCCTTTACAGGAAAGATTAGATGACAGTCTAAGTGAACATGGCTATTAATAACGAACTCCAGTCCAGAAGGGAATCATAAATTATACTTATCATCTTTAACTTGTATTCCTGGAAAGATGAATCTAGCAGATTGTCATGCATAGAGAAGAAAGGAAATGACACAAAACAGTTGCTCATTATTATCGAGGACTGAAACAATGAAATTAACTTAATTATGAGCAATTTTAACATTGTTGTACCAGATGCATCAATGCTGTAACATCACATACCAGCAGGTAGGAGATACAGGTGGTACCAAACATGTTTTTCAGTCTAAAGTAAACTCTTTTTCTTTCATAGGTTCTATACAGAGGTGCTCAGAGACAAATGTTTTGGAGAAAAAGTGATGTGCACCGTTGCTAGCAACTCCTCAGTATAGATAAAAGATGATCAGAGTAGTCAATTTTAAAATAAAAAGCAGTTTTGTGCTTAAGGGAATGAGCTGTGCTCTTCCCGTCTGTCACAGACCTTTCCTGGGTGCCCTTCCACCAGCAAGAACTCCAAAGAGAATGCTATAGGGGATGGGAGAGATGATCCTCATCCTGAGGATCAGGAGCTCCTGCTGCAGAGAACTTAAGAGGAGGACAAGGACTGAGTCATGGGAACAGAAGCAGCTAAGCAGTTGGTGTGTCAGATACAGGCAGTGATGGGAGACTTGGCATGGAAAGGGAAAGGTGAGTGAGATAATGAGAGAAAGGTGATGCTCCCATCTGGAGAGCTGGGCACAGAATGGAGGGTCAATGTTTTTAGTCTGTTGCCAATCATAATTCTGGGGGGAAAAAAGGAAAGGACCCACAAAGGATGAGTACTGGACCAGAGGGAATTTTCGAAAACATGGAGGAGAGTTATGCAGCAAAAATCTCTACTTGTGTAGATTAATCTAACAGGGGACATCAAGTCCAAGTCAGCACATGAAATACATCCCAAAATTTTCTGTGAATCCTTTTTTTGACATTGAGATGGTCTGTAAGACAGGATGGCACCAGAACGTGATGTACAGCAACACTCTCTGCTTGATGGATCCGTAGGTTGTGTGAAAACCTGTGACAAATGATCTCCATCTTCTGGCTGCAGATTAATTTTCTAGGTCATTTAATAAATTATAAGAAAAGAAGTTATTTGAGGGGCAACAGTAGAATGGAGTTCCAGTGACACGATACCTCTCCCTGACACTTTTTTTGGTGGGATTAATGAGAGTAGATGGCTCCTTCTCTGCCTCTTTTTGCAAGGTGATCGTAATTCCATGAATTTATATTTTTTCCTGTTATGTGCAGGAAAATTGAGTTGGATACAGAAGAATCAAACCAAGGAAGGATGTGATCATGGCATGAGATCCTCTTTAAGGACACAGAACACTGGTTAATTTCCACCAGAATGCACTAAAAATACATCATTATACCAGCACTATATTTAGATCTGAGCTCCAAGTTAGCAGTAAGACTCTGCAGCTCTGGGCAGATGTAGCTTTCCAGTTTATTGGAGTGTGGACAGACGGATGGTCGGCTGGTCAAAGCACCAAATGGAGTGCTTTGCCACTCGCATCCTCTGGGTCCCTGGCAGAGTTGCCTACCATAGCGCTAAGCCCAGATTTTGCAGTTATTTGGGAATTTAGACTCACAGGAACATGTCTAAATAGGATTTAAAAATGTTTGGGTAAGGGACTTGCATCTCTCCAACAACCTTGAGAAAAAAGTAAAACCTACTTGGTATTACTGGAAAAATCCCCTTGAACTAAGAACTGCATTTTCAGTTCATGCCCAGCCTCCATTTCCCTGGCTGCAAGATGGGGATGTCTACATCTGGGAGACAAATTCATAAGTGGCATTTGCATACCCAGTAAATTGATGGGAGGATCATACAAACTGTAGATGGATGCATCCAACTGCCTAAAAGAGCCTGGCTCAGGCATGACTTTTCTTCTATTACCTCTACACGCTCCTGCTTTCTCCTGTCCATGCTTGTGCTACAGCTGTTGTTTATTCTTAGAACAACAGAATTTAAGGACAAAAAAAAATAATCAAGCCTTTAAGGGAAAAAAAGCAAAAATTACCTCTGCTTTTGAGCAGCACAATGGTGGCTCCCATGCAGCTACCATGGAATGGAAAAAAGACTTTTTCAAATTAACTCTAAGCCTACAAGAGTGGCATATTAATAAAAGCAACTGGCATGAATAAGCTAAAATTCATTATCATGCTTTTCATAGACTAGCTACAGAAGCATTATGATTATCAAATCCCTCTGAAAACCAAGTAATACCTTCCCCCTCTCTCTTTTCCTTTTGCATACGGTATCCTGGATTAATTTATAACATTAATCAGAAAACAATTCAGCCCCTCACGGTTTGATGTAAAGAACTGAGAGCTATTTCATATAGCACATGAAATGCACCGCTGTTGACAGACGTTTCTGAACCATACCTTCTCTGGGGGGTTTTCTGAAGGGCTTCTGAGCATCTAATGCCTTTGCCAGCAGAGATGCAGTGACACAGTGCAGGGTAAGACAACCCTAGGCAAGGGGCGCGAATTTATACAGATGAGCAGCTGCCTCCAAGAAGCCTCAGAAGCTGCAAATTAATTTCAAGGGAGACGTGCCTGCACTCGATGTACCAGGGTATACCGAGATTTCTGCACACCATGTACTGGTCAGGGTGCTGCATGGCACTAACCTCATGGCATACAAATGGAGAATAAAGAGCTGTGTGAGACGTAAAGTTGCTTCCAGACTGGCTGCAATTTTCTTAACAATGGAGGGTATAGCTTAGAAAAAGTTACTTTAAGGCTGAAACCTGGTTCTGCTCATTGCCTTTGGCTCTCCTAAGCATGCTGATTCAAGGCTAGTGTGTGAAATGTTTTTTTTTTTGTTTTGTTTGTTTATTCTCTTAAATGGGTGCTTCACCTAAAGGGAGGGCTGGACTCTAGAACCCATTCAGAAAGGTTAAGTGATGCAGATGAACACTTACAGCCTGGGCTTTAAAGGGCCTGAAAATTCATTTGAAAAGAACAGCAAATTAATTTTGCACAGCTGATTTCTTCAATAAGCCCTGTATTTTCCCTTTGTCCCATTAAGAATAGCGAGCAGCTTCCCCAGAAGTAGATCTCACAGTCTAATCAAACCTGTTTTCTCTAATTCAAGTTAATGACAGGAAACTGGTCAGAGAAAGAAGGTCTCAGTGAACAATGCTGTGTTGGAGTGGTCAATTAATATGGGGTTAGTCCTGTGATTATCACTCAGCAGAGCAAGCATGTGAAGGGCTCTGAATGCAAATGCAACCTCATCTGCAGTTCCCGCAGACCGGCCGCTGAAGGGACCATGTCAGAGGAACCTTGGGAGGAGAGTCCCAGCCCCAGACACTCATCATTAAAAGCAGTTCAGTAGCACAATTTCGCTTCTCAGCTTGATGGCACTGTAATTTCTTCCTAGGAGATCAGCACCAGGACCAGCGACTGGTGGCTTGAGCACAGAGGTCTGGCCTCTGCCATCTATCACTTCATTTGCATTACCCTCAGCGGTTCCCTCGCCCTCCTATCCACAGACACAAGCTCAGGTTGATAACTGTCCACTTTCCCCCTGCCCGATCTCTGGGCTTCACCGCTGCTCCCCGAGGGTTGGGCACATGCGGTTCTCCACGTTCTGCTGCCCAGCTTCCACGCGGGATCCAGAGCTCCCTGATGGCGGAGACTTGCCAGTTGCTGGCAGGGTGGCAGGTCATGCTCTTGCATGGGATGAGACAGCTGTGCTGGATCGATCGTGCTGGGGGTGTGTTGCCAGGAGCAGCATCATCACCAAGCACTGAGGCTGGCGCTACCCCCATGTTGGCAGCTGTGCTGCAGATGCTCATCCCTGAGGCTGGAGCTCCTGCAGCCTCTGGCTGATGCTGCTGCGGGGTCAGCCTTTGGGGGCTGGGCTTGGTCAGGGCGGCAGAGATGGGAATTCATGTTCTTCTGGACCACATGGAGCTTGGGAGCTTTTCTGGGCACAGCAAGCCCCTGAGACTGAGAGACAAGCATACTGATCACTTTCTCAAGGTTTGTTTTCCTTGACATGTTCTTGCATCTAAATAAATAATATGCTGTTTTTAACAAGGCTGGCGTGTTTACTTGGTATCCTGTCTCAGCTCTCAGTGGGGAAAAAGGCAGAGCCTGAACCCATTTTACGTGCTGACACACTCATGGTTGCTGCCAGAGGACTCGAGATCTTAAGGACATGGAAAGCAGAAGGGACAATGAAGCAAGTGCTGCAAGAATGTTCCCAACTCTCATCAGCCAGCACAGCCTTGTGTGGGGTAGAGGGGGCACTCTGCAGCACACCTCTACCCCACCCCAAAACAATGCACTTAGCACCTAGGCTTTGCAAAGAGAAGAAATGTTTTTATTTGATCTGTTTCCCTAAGAACTGCTCTGTTTTATTTCTGATGGAACAATAATCTCACTCTTATGGGGCTGGAGCAGTTGGGTTTCTGAGGGAATTTGACAGCAGCTTTACTAGTTTATGGCAGAAAAGAAAAGGCACTTAAGGGGATTTTGTTTGTCACTTGAAAATTAGCCTAGAGGAAAGAGAATCTTCAATTCAAATTTAATTAAAAACTGATGAACCGAAAGCCTTGTAGTGGCTCTGTGAAGTCCTATTCTTACAGCACAAGAACACAGCACTGATAAGCAGCAAGAAGAAAATAAACACAAGAGATTTAAAACTAAAACCCAAAGAAAAATGGGCCAAACTGTAATCCAGTGGCACCAGACCATCACCAGAGCAGAAGTTTTCCCATTGTGCTTAAACAGAGGCTTGTGAAGCGATATGAAGGAAACTGCTTAGTTGCTTGCATACAGCTGACGACAGCCCATTAAACTTACTACTGTTTAATCCATCTGCTAAAATCTTGAGGCCAAGACAGCATAACTTTCAGGAAGGTATGCTTTATTCAAGCACAATTTACTTTGCTTGAAGCAGAAGTAATATGATGAAACTCTGAACCATGTTACATAAGAGAGTAGGCTAGGGAGTTTTTAACAATCCTTTGAGGCCTTAAAATACATGAATCAGTAACATTTATGTATTTGGGACCTTCCATTCTATTGCTATGTACTGAGAGACTACCTACAGGCTTATATGCTGCTCGTATGGGCAGGCTTTTCTCCCCCATCATAACTTGCAGAGCCTATGCTTCAAGCCAGGTGCTTCAGTTTTGTTCTTTCATTTGAGATGTTCATCATCTAAAGCCACAGAAAAGTTTTTAGTCAGCTTTGCACTAGGTCTACCAGGTATCAATTTTCACAAAGAACCTAAGAGCCTATTTTGCACAGGGAACTTGCAGAGGAGATGTGTACTCTGAGATGGTCACACCTCGGTTACCTCGCAGGTATCTCCACCTGCCTGTCTCCGGCTTTATCCTCTTTGCTCCACCCTGTTCTCAGAGTCCTTTCCTTCTACTCTCTCTCTAACCTAAATCCACTCACCTCAATTAACTCAACTGAGAAGCCTGCTGTTAACGAGCACGCATTTGTGTTTCAGTGTTTGACAAGATCAAACGTTGGCTGGTTTTGCGGTATGACCTCCTGCACCCAAGGAGAGCAGATGCTGCCCCAGAAGTGCACACACATACCTGCGCATTCACAAATCACGCCAAGCCTGTGTAATTATGCAAAACTAGGGTCATCCTTGTCCCCTAAAACATTAGAGCATGTTCATAAACAGCTAATAAACCCACAAATGAATAATAACTTTGCACAAGGGCAGGAGAGGTTAGAACACTGCTCAGCCATTTCAGTTTGCTCTAGAAAGAGAAAGCTAAAAGTCCCTGTGGTGGTCTGAGGGATGCCACCAGTGTCACTGGAACTGCTTATTGAAAGGGCTGAGCAGGGCACAATTGCACACAGCCTTTACAGTCATACAGCCCTGAAAAGCATGCGGGTGGATGTGAACCCCAGCAGATAAATCTCCGAGGCCAGAGTATATGGCTTCCCATATCCAGCTAGACCAATTTAATTAACTATGGGAACATTAGTTATTGGCTGTTGCTGTTTTTTATTTCAGAAAAACCAACTGGCGTTTTACCATATCAATATAACACAAAAGAGCCACTAAAATCAGCCTGATCTCAGGCCCTGAACGCTTTAGATTGATGATAATTTCTTTGCAGCCCTTACTGGCAAAGAACAATTTTTAAAATGGCCCCAAATACCAACCAATAGACCAGCTAGAGGAATCAAATTTCCTGAGATACTTAAGAACTCCTGTTTATCACCCTATGTAGGATGCGATATACATTGTTGTGCATTTTCTGCTACAAGTGATTTATGAATAAAGCATATTGTTTACATAAGCTTCATATATAAAGAACTGAAGCATTCTGCTACATGGGCTTGAGGAAACACATAGCAATTTTCTCCCCCCACCTTTGTTTGAGCCTCCCATTACTTTCTGAAAGGCAACAAGGGCTGCAGCAGGTCAGTGTGCTGTCTCTGCCCTCAGGACAGCAGCTTACCGACAATGCCATCATTGCTGTGATGGGACTCCTTGGGAAAGGGAGTTTCAGCCCCTCTGCTTGTGAGGCTGCTGTGAAGTTGCATCTCTGTTGCAAATGCAAGCCAAAAATCACCTTAATTACACAGAGGAGATGGGTACCACAATATCTTAGAATGAAGATAATGACTTTTCCCCCCAGAATCAATAGGCAGATGAGTGAACACAGCACATCCAACAGTGCCCTCCTTAACAAAACCACATGAAAAAATATACTCTGAAATAAAGTATTGCTGTACTATTTTGAGACCAATCAGGCAGCAAACATGTTCCCAAAATTAAAGTTAATGTAATGAGATGTGAATTAGCTATTCTACACAGTCATTGCACATATTATTAAAGATAGACCATACTTATTTATTTCAGTTTTTCAGTGTTTAGAGAAAACACGCCCTACATAAAGAAGCCCACCCAGTCGATCATTTAGCACTTCCTCAGGAAGGCGGGAGTGTTATCCATGGGTGCAGGAGCAGAGGTTTCCTCCACACAGAGATGCTCGCCAGGCTCCAAAACAGAGATCAGTTTTTTCCCATTTTCAGTGGGTTTTGGACTGGTACTTTTCAGTGCAATTCTGATCAGCTAATACTAGTCTTAAGTATGATTACGGCTTTTGTTAGAGATGGCAGAATCCCTCAAACAGAGCCTTAATCCTGAAGCTTATAATTCACAGCAGACCTCCAACCAGGCTTTTAAGCCATTTTTGCTCTCTCCCAGACCGAGACTGTGAGAAGCTCATGGCTCACACAGGGGCTCAGGATGATGGGTAGAGGGTATGTTAAACCATGGCACAGATGCAAATGGCATTTCATTCAACAAATTAAACCATTCTTAGGCAGAGCCTTAGTTCTCCAGGAGTGAACTTTACTTCCAGGAAACACAACTTAAAACCCTTTTAACTCAAGGATTTCTTTGGTCTTTTGTTAGCTCTCGGACTGGTGTAATCGTTAATCTAGAAGAGAGGATTTGCCAAATCTCTGGTGGAAACAACATACAGTTGGTGCCTAAAACAACGAGCCAGGCCTGATCTGTATTTCTCAATAAGAAATGTATGTCTAATGTCTTAATTTGCTGAGAGGAATCCATTTCTAGAAACATGCATAAAAATCAAGAGCTGCTTTATGTTTAAAGCATGAGCTGAAAGCATGAGCTGCCTCATGTTTAAAAAAGCCTACAAGTCCGGCCAGAAATATGATAAGCTAATGAAAAAAACCACATAAGAGTCATTAATTTGATACGTTCTCCTGGCAGGGTTTTTTCTTTCTTTCTTCAGGAAATGACACTTTTCCCCTTCCTCAGAATCCAGCAGCATCAAGCTTGCCCTTCTTCCACAGCATTTGCCCCAAAATGAAATAGGAACAAAACTAAACATCAAAAGCTCTTTCACACCAAGCTGACACAGTCTCACTGCTAAGTGCTTCACTGTTTCAGAATAAATATAATTTCCAGTCAAGCACTGATTTTACGTGACAGCAGAACAATTAGGAAGGCTTTGGGGTTCCCCCCCCCCCCTTAAAAAAAGAAGGTGGCAACTAGAAGAGAGGTCATTAATGTACCCATGCAATTCCATTCCTTTTTGTAACTCTGATATTATGGTTAAAAAATACCTTTGCATGACTTGACATAACTTCTGACTTGCACTAAAAGAATCTTTCAGAGAGGAAGAAGAGTCAAATTATAAACAAACGGGAAACTTCAGCAACTCTGTGGTCTTGAAAGAAGTGGGGAGGATGAAGACTCCTGCTTAAGCAGCTTCTTTGTAGTATTTGGACTTGGAAAGGAATTGCCCTTGGTTCTCTATTTGTCCGCTGACAGCCACTGAGCCTCACAAAGATGAAGAACAATCTGGGCATCAAACACTATCACCTGCGCCCTCAGTGTTTCACCCTCACTGTGCCGAGGCTGCACAGACACATGTGGGGTTTGCAAAGCATCTTCCTTGGACTGATCAGCTCTCGCTGCTTCTCGCACACCTCTTTTACAAATGGTGACACAGAGCAAACCCATTTCCCCTAACTACGGCATTTTTCTTTTCATTATTATCTCCTTTAAAAAGGCACAAATGGAAAATGAGATGCAGAGCCAGTGGCCTCTTTTGAGCTATGGTTATTAGCTATGTTGAAGATGAAAGTGGTATGACTCCCTAGATAAATATATAGTTCATTAAAAGTGTTCTGGATCACTATATTCTACTGATCAAAAACCTAAATCACACAGTTAGTGACATTAAGGAGCTATATCATGATTTGAGTTATATCTGGATAAAACCCCACACGAGAACCAAAGGGAAGCCCAGGCGCTGCTCTTGGGCAGTGCTGTGCCGGCAGCCAGGCAGTCACACAGCGGCGCCATCTCTGAGCCCGGCACACACATCCCAAGGCAGAATTTCATCCCCAGTTTTCAACAGCTTAAACAATTTATGCCACTTTGGAGTAGCAGCCTGTGCACACGGAGAGCCTGTGCTCTCTTCACAGAAATGCAGTTTCTTAGGTTCTTCTCATCTGGATTTTAAATAGATGTGCAAACCCAACTAGCACTGCACTACAAAATTATTTTGAAAACTACAACTAAGATACGTTTCCAGCAGTATATGAATTTGGGAAATACTCACATCTTCCTGTGTCATGAACCTTCAGTTTTTAAAGTGCATTTGTGCTAAGAAATTTGCAGGTCTGGAGGGCACAGAGGAGGAAGCAGGCTGCAGGAGAAACACAACTGATGATGGGTCCAGTTACTTGACCACAGAACTGCTGTCTAACCCCAAACACAAGAGCGGTTGTATTTGTAATGTGGGCTGCGAGCAAGCTTGCAGCACCAGCACCCACCCTGCCTGCTCCTCGCCAGCCGAGGAGCCAGTCTCTCCCATCCAGGATGGCAGGCAGCCTTTCCGTGCAGCCCATGCTCGCAGCACCAGCGCATCGCCCAGCATCTGCCTTGCAGCTGAGCGAGAGCCCGCAGGGAGGGAAGCGCTGGTGCCCGAGGGCAGCCCTGCCCTGCCTGGCACTCCCCCTGCAGCAGTGCCAGCAGCCCGACCCTAGGCACCGCTGCACCTCTCCCCCCCCTTTGCCCATCGCTTCTCGCCCGGCCGCCGTGCTGACCCGCGGG
>VZTV01002699.1:5521-17716 GCA_013400875.1 Anhinga rufa
GCACTAGACTTTGACACAGAGTAAGGTAGGCAAGCCCCGTGGCAAGCACGGGAGCCTGCTAAATGGCAGTAATAGCTATAACAGCTATAAATTTGACCTAGCACATTCTGATCAAACCTATTGTTATCTCGAACCTTTTGCTGGAGGCCAGAAAGGAGCGTTGTGGTTTAATCCTGGCTGGCAACTAGGCACCCACACAGTGCTCGCTCACTCCCCCCCGGTGGGATGGAGGAGAGAATCAGAAGGGTAAAAGTGAGGAAACTCATGGATTGAGATAAAGACAGTTTAACAGGTGAAGCAAAAGCCACGTGTGCAAGCAAAGCAAAACCAGGAATTCATTCACCCCTTCCCATGGGCAGGCAGGTGTTCAGCCATCTCCGGAAAAGCAGGGCTCCATCACGCGTAACGGTGACTGGGGAAGACAAACGCCATCGCTCCCTATGTCCCCCCCTTCCTTCTTCTTCCCCAGCTCTATATGCTGAGCATGACGCCATATGGTGCAGTATCAACACTGTTTCCAGCACAAATCCAAAACATAACCCCGTACTAGCTACTACAAAGAAAATTAACTCTATCCCACCCAAAACCAGCACACATAGCAGAAGGAAACTGGGTGAGATCCTTCTTGTCTCCAGCTCCCATCGCTTTCCTGCCCCTGAGCACCTTTCATGATACGTGCATGGCAAGGCAAGCCGTTGGGTGCCAAGGGCATGCTTCCCACATGGGAAACTTGAACGTGAGCCAGGAGAAGTGGAAGTGATTTCATTAGCAGGTGGTTGGATGAGAAACCAGCTTGCACCTATGCCAGGCTGGGAGGTGGGTGAGCTAATAGGGAATGGCAGGCAAAAGGCTTTGGGGTCAAGCATGGGGGTCTCACATTTGGGATCTGGACGCCTGATGGGTGTCCAGCTGTGGTGACACTGCTGCAGGAGTGTCCCTGCTCCTCCTCATTAGTGGGAGCCACTGGTCCTTGGGGACCACGTGAAGGTCATATTAGAGGCTCTGTCCTGGGTTAACTAGGGCATTTTACCTCCTTTGGCTAAAACCCCAGCAGTCAGCCTCAGCAGGCGGAGCAGGATGTGGGACACCTGGCTGAGCCCTCGCTGCCTACAAAGCCTGGTGCTCAGCCCTTCTCTAGTCTTCAGCCCTGCAAGTCCGCCATCCCTCCTGCTCCTTGGCCCTCTTGGCTGTCCCTTGCTCGCTGTGTGCTCTCAGCATGATGCTCTGCAGTGGAAGGTGGGTGCCTCCCCTTCACTCTTGGAGGAGAGCGGTTGCTGTGAGCTGCACCAGGTGCTATTAGGAGGTTTTGAGCAAACTGGGTGTGCTGAGCAGTCTCAGACCCTTGGGGCACCCTGGCCCAGCACCAAGCAGTTGCTGGTTCATGCCGGGGCCCTGTGGGAGCTGAACTGGGGCAGCTCTGGGCAAGCAGAGCTGTGAGTGCACGGGGAGCTTCTGGGGCAGTGCCTATGGGGTTGGGTGGCTGTGGGAAGGTTTGGCTTCCACCTTGGTGGTTATGTGCCTGTAGCCTGCCAAAATCCTCATTTAGGATTAGGGTGGTTTTTTAAATTACCCTTCTTTATCTGAGAGAAAGGGAGACGGTGCTTAATAGTTTATTTCTGCTAAATGTTCCCTTGGCTTTGAAATGTAGAAAACTTTGTCAGGTTTCTTTTTTTTTTAACCTGCCTCTTCTTCCTGCCTGCAATGCCATAAAAATCTTCCAGACCCTAATGAGACAAGCTACCGTTGTGCATGGGCTAAGAAGCCCTCAGCAGAGCCTGGAGCAAATGTGGCAGAGGTTTTAACTTCACCCTCTTGATTTCTATGGGCCCCTAGCAGGCTTGTGTGTGATTAAGTAACTCTTGACTCCTTAGCTTTGCAGAAAATCCCCTATTAGAGATCTTCTTTGGCTGTTTGCAATGGCTTTTAGTTTGGCAGCAATAGTTGGTAACTGGCTGATAAAACCTGATCGTGCCATAAATCAGAACTTCTCTGCATTCAAATGCAGCAATTAATCTTGGGTGTGTTGGTGCAATTAGATGACAAATTATGCCTCAAGATTCACTTGCTTGTTTATATAGAGAAGCTGTGTTTGCTCAGCCGGGGATGTTTGGCTATGGTTTTCAATCTACCCCAGGGGATGTTGAATGATAAACTCGGGGAGTAGCACCCTGCTGTAGCTGCAGAATTCAGACCCTTTGGCCTCAGCTCCTTCACCTGGAGACTGAAAGTTTGTCTGCTCGCTTGCACCGACCGTTCTTTGGCAAACCTGAATTGTCTGAGCCCTCCTTTTTCCAAGATTTAGTGTACAATTTATTCTTGCAATGCTCAAGCCTTGTACAGGAGGATTTGAGTCCCACCAGACTGGGGCAGGGGTTGCCTTCAGACCTGCAGCTCCCGTGCCCAGGTAGAAACGCTCCAGGCAGTTGTGGGTACCTGACTTGATCGCTCCGGTCTAATTCTGAGACTGCAGGGCTGGTGCTAAATAGCAACGGCACGAGCGGAAAACTCAGCAGCTAATCTGCTGCTGGGTGTTTGCTCCTGATGATCCTGGAGCCGCGGGATGTCTCATTTACAGACAGTCTTGGAGCGTGCCTTGATGTGGGTGGATGCGCTTTGCAGTGGGGAAGAGTCTTATTAATGCAACAAAGCGTTGTTTTGCTTGAACAGCTGAAAAGTTGGGGTGGCTGCTGGAGCAAAGGTTGTTCGTCAGATGCATTGCTGTTTCCATGAAAAAAATGAATATTTGGAGGTTGAATGATACAGAAGGGATGAGTAAACTGAAGCACAGGCTCTCATTCTTGCAGGGATGCTGCCTGTGGAGAGGGAGAGCCGAGCTCTGCTGCTTAATGGCGTTCAGCTGCGGTTTTGAGCTCAAAATCCAAAGCAAAACCCTAACAGACAATATGGCAAAAATCCCCGACAAAGATGTAGAGATAAAAAATGCCTGTTGATCTCACTAGTGCTAGCAGGTGCAGATTTACACACTCTACTTAAAGTTTTAGCAACTGATTAACTGTTCTTACAGGATTTCTTTGTGAAACACCCGTGTTTTCTTATCTACTTGGAACAAAATAAACTGATAGCATTTTAAATACCTTATGATGATGATTGGTGCTGCTAACAGCTATCATAACTTCTATGGACTCTAATCTCTAAGTGGCAGGCAATGGCTCTCAGTGAGAAAGAAATTGCTGTTTGCATAAATAGCTTTAAAAATAAGGGATTTTTTGAGAGTGGAGAAAGAGCTCATTTTCTCTAGCTGGTGCTGCTTTGGCAGGAAAACAGCTGCTCTGTCACCAAATAAATACAGCTCCTGAGAGGGAAGGAATCCCAGCTGTTAAAAGCTGAAAGAATTTTTGGGGAAGGGGAACTGATTTTTCTTTTTGTGGCCATTTTTTAACAAGGCAAATTGTGTAGGACATTTTAAGTTTGTTTTCATCCTTTTTTTTTTTTCTCCAGGCTTCACAAGAGGGCATTATATCAACCTGCAGCTGCACCTTGCTTGTGGGCAAAAGAGCTCTTGCTATCCTGCCAAACAGGATTAATGTCAAGCCGGCAGAGAAGGGCCTGTATCCTGGAGGACACGTGCCAGAGGATTTGTTTTATTTCGTTGGTTAGTGGTTATATTTTAGGAGTTGTTTCTGAGCTGAACCGGTTCCCCGATCTCGTGCCCAGCCCTGCAGATTTGCTGCATGGGGAGAGGGTCCTCAAGGACCCCTCCTCCCTTGCTCCTGTGCATCCTGGTGCAGGTTTGGAGGCAATGAGCTTGGAGACCTCTTGTTTTGGAGTAAACCAGCCCGAATCCCGGGTCTGCGTCTCCTCTGGGTGGGAGCTTGGGCAGTTCAGAGGCTTCCACTGGGCTGTGCTTTAACAAAGCTGTATTTAATCCCCTCCTTGCTTGCTAAATCCTTGCATCCTCCTTGCTTATAGCATCCATGCCTGGGAAACCCTCCTGGCTCCGGAACTGACCTTTCCCAACAAAGCACCTTTGTCAGCCAGACCTCAGGGCTGCGGGGTTGCTCTTTTATTTTCCCTTCTTTACTTATTACTCTCTTTTTCTTTTTTTATTGATGGCACCACCCAGCAGCACAAGGACCCATTATACAAACGTCTGTTGGACTTTGCTTGTTTGCAGGAGGGCGATTAAGAACAAACGGGTAGCGGCAGGCTGTATCCTGGAAAGCGGAGGCCAAACATTTGAGCAAGAGGAAACTTGGCGGCAGAAAGGGAGCCCTGATCCAGCTGGTGCTGAGCCTGCGGTCCCCATGTGCTGGGGAGGGTGGGAACCTTGTTTTCACATGGGGTGATGTGGGTGATCTTTGGGGAAGGGAGGGTGGAAGCAAGAGAGGAGGTTTTTCCCTCAGGTGGACCTGCTCTGGTGAGGATTTTCCTGGTCCCAGTGTCCATTGACTATGGAGCATCCCAGCAGAGGGCAGCAAGAGATGGCCTGGGCACCCATAGCTCTCCCATGGGTGTTGTTCCAGAGCACCCATGCTTGGTGCCAGGGCAGGCTGCCCTGTCCCGTTCTGGTCCCCCACCTTGGGGAACCTGCTAATAACTTCCAACTCTGGTCTTTAAAGATGATGTAGGAGGGTGCTGAGGTAGGTACAGAGACACCGTGCAGATCTGCTCTTGCCCTCCCTGGTCCCTGGACATCTTCTGCTCTTCTTTTTAATTGCATGGTTTATCTGGGGGCAACACTCACCTTATCCCGTATTTACATGTGTTACAGTGCTGCATCTTCCCACATCTGCCCATACACACAGCAGGATCTTGGTGTACTACAGAGACGCTGAAGCAAGGACCAAGCGGGGCGCTGGTGGCTTCACACTCACGTGAGCGTGGCAGCTTGTCCCAGTGGTGCCTGTTGCTGGTGGGTGTCAAAGTCTGTCCCAAGGCGCTGCTGCATTCAACACCAAATCATGCATAATACGAGCCAGTGAGATAAATACAAATTATGGCGGCTGCTCTTCAGGCGGAGGCTGCATTACTTGGCTGGGGTGATGCCTTCTGACAACAGGAAGGGTGGCTGTTGGCCCTCAATGGTTGTGCGAGCTGTTTTCTGGCTCATAATGAATTGGTACTGCAGCAACTATAGGCTGGGCAGAGGCTGAGTGGGAGGGGGAGGACTCGGTGCTTGTGCTCAAGAGGGGCTGGGTGCTGGCACAGTCTGCACCATGACTAATGCCAACACCCATGCCAGCCTCTGCCATGTCTCTGCGGAGGTTTCTCCTCCGGCAACATTTCTGTCCATCAGCCCTGGATGATGCACTGGAAACTTCTTTATTTGCAAGCCTTGCACGTCTCCCAGCACAGCTACGTGCAGAGGGAGGATGTCTCTATGTTGGCTTCTTTGTGGCTCACATTGCTCTGGAGTTGGTCTCTGGGTGCTTGGGACTCTTAGCAAAGTGGTGGAAATCCTTCTGGAGGGGAGGTTTGCTGCCCCGTGTCGCCTGGACTTTCTGGGGACAGTTGATGTGCTGCTAGACGCCTCTGCAGCACTCTTCCATCTTCCCTGGAGTTTGCCTGGTTTCTTTTTCACCTCTCATCCTATTGTCAACAAGCAGGACTGGGCACCGCTCTGCTTTGTTCTCCAGGTGAAATCAGCCTCATGCTTGTCACGTGAAGTCAGAAACTGCAGCTTTAAGCAAAGCACTTAAGGTTGCAAAACAATCCGAGCTTGTAGCAGAGTAGAAGGGATGTGGTCCCAAATTGTGGAGCATTATCCCTTCTCGCTCAGGGGTGGAGTGATGGAGAGAGCTAGGGCTGAGCCTCTGCAAGGGACTGAAGCAGAGAGGTGCCTGCAACCCGCTGAAAGTCTTTGTTTAATTGAGGTATTGCTGCTGGATCTTGCTTCTCCTCAAGCACCTGGTTCTTTCCCCTGTCTCTACAATGGCCCAGCAAACTTGTGTTTCAGGGACTTTAAATGATACACAGACAGAGCTGTTAAAGACCTTCCTTAAATAGATTGAAAGCCCTTTGAAGTGTAAAAAGATATAAGGTTTCTAGATTGTTACAACGTGAAAATAGTTGGGTTTTTCCTCCCTGCCAGAAAAAATAAATTTTTTAAAGCTGTGCAGTAATTACCCGCTAATGGAAAAGATACTCAAGAATGAGAAATAGTCCGTGAAATCCTCTTGGTGCAAAGAAATTGCTAGTAGGCATGTTTAGGAAATGGCTGCATCCATTGCTCCCCTTCTTAATTATGGCAAATATGTACAAGAATGATATGCTGAGGTGCTTTGGTGCAGTAGTTTCACCTGGTGATAGATCTCTAAAATAGGAAAAAAACGGCTGATACTACAAAGCACCAATATAGTTCACTTTTTTATAACCAGAATGGGGCTGGATCTGTGTAGCCGTAAGGAAGGTGGGCGGCAGCGAGGGTGTATGGGATGGAGGTGTGCTGAGATACTGCTTCTGAAATGGAAACTCCTGGTTTGGGGAAGACGCTGGGAAAACGAGCATGGCGTAGCTGTGACTGCGTCGTGTTCTACAGGTAAACCTGGTTTGAATGTGAGGCCCTTGCTGCATCTGCTGAAATAAAGGTATTTTTTTTCTGTGAAATGGCTATTTCTGCTAAGGGGGTGTTGAAAGGCTGGTGGTCAGCAGTAACAGTCTCATTAAAAACTGGGGTTGAAGAAGCTTGAATGTTTAAAAATAAATAATTTCTTGGTTTGTTTTTAAATGTTGCTGTTCCCATTTCTGGGCAGGTGAGAACAGGCAGGAGGACCTCAAGGTTTCCCAGCCACGACCTGGGCTCTGCCCCGTGCCTGTCCTGATGAAGGTGAGGTTGTGGCACTTGCTGGATGCCAGGGTTTGGTCTGGGTTAAATGCAACCCCTCTGCCCGGATTAAACGCAACATGGACCCGCGAGAAGCTGGGTGGGGAAGGTGTGCCAGGGCTCACGCTGAGCACCAGACCTCTGCACCGTGGCGGGGATGCTGCTGGCTTCACCGGCATGCTCACCAGGCTCCAGCCTGCATTTACCCCGTAGTTTAGGGTCTTGCCCTGCTGGTGCATTCGGGAAGGGGGTTAACTGCTTGTGCCCCCCTTCCCACTGACCCCAGCCCTGCGTGGGCCCATCCTGCCCGTGTGTTCGAGCCAGGCCCTGGGTGCTTTTTGTGCTGACGCAAAGCTGCTGCCACAGGATCTTCTGATTCATCCCCACGGAGGACTCACACCCAGGCTTGGTTTCTTCTCCCAGTTGTTGATCACATTGGCAGTGCTGGTGTGGGCTGGGCCCCTCCATGGGGTGCTGTTGTGGCCCCCGGTTCCCACTACAGGATGGGGGATGGGGTATACCAGGACTCCTGGATCCCTTCTCTGGTGCTAGGGTGGATGAGGTTCAGAGCAGCAAAGCAAGGGGGACGCCCAGGTTTCCCTGCTTAGGGTGGGGTTGGGTCTGAATGTACCCTTTGGGTGCACTTCCAGGGTGTAGGGGTGCAGTGGAAGGAGAGAATGGGATGCAGCTTTGGGGGATGCTGACCTGCCCCGGCTTCATGCTTCACTGTGGGTCTGGAGGTGCTTTAACATTTCCCTGGGGCCGGTGTCTCTAGAGCATCTCCCATGCCATATGTGGCTGTGCTGCCCTTTCCCAGTGAGAAAGGGGCTTAATATTCTTCCCCCTTACAAAAGGGGAAACTGGGGCACCGTAGGGTCGTGGATCTCAGCCCATCTCTGAGGAGGGGTGAGGTGGGAGGGTTAAGCCAGGGTCCAGGGCTGCATTTTTAGCTTCCTAGCTCTGTTGCTGACCTGTGTAACCCAAAGTAAGGGCTTTTGCCCCCTCCTTTTCTCCTCCTTCTGTTGAGAACTTGCGGGAGCAAAGGAAAATGAGGGACAAGGGTCTGCTGCTACCCAGGTTTGTGCAGTGCCACAGTCTGGATTGCAAATCTGCTTAGGCGTGCTGAAATATAGGTAATGCTGCCTATCCTTCCTGGCACTGCCATGAGAAGGTGGTATAACCTGTCTGATTGGGATCAAGCTGCATCTGGGACTGGGGAGCTCCCAGGCAAGTGTCTCCTACCTCCTTGGGGGTCCGTGCTCAGTGGAAACCTCATCTTTGCAGCAAGAAGAGGGGCTGTGATGCAGGGCTTTGCATAGGGCTGGATTTAGGGAGCTGGTGGGAGGGTCAGCTGGGATGGTGCCAGTGTGCAGTGTCCCCATGCCCAGGTTGGGAGCGAGATGCTTTGGCAGAGGGTTGTGGCTGAACTGGAAGAGCAGGGCTACAGCAGAAGGTCAGGGTGAAGATGTGGGTTTGGCACCCGGTGAGGGGGCTGGGGAGCATTGTGGGTCAGTTTTTGAGGGCACTTGTGGAGCTGTCTGGGAGAACTGGTATGGCAGAAAGCCACCCCTGAGTCAAGCTGGCAAAATGCATGAAGGATTGCTGCTGGCTCCTCCCAGCTCATGCCAGCCTCGGAGATGGGCTTCAAACTGCCCTGGACCTGGCACCCTGCTGTGGGGCACCTCCTGATCTTGACCCACTCCAACACTAGTGTCCATTTCTCCTTCTCAGGATTAATGACAATCACCTCCCAAGCAACCTGCTCCTGGTGCCAGCTGCTACGGGATTTGGGGTCCAAGCACTTGCTCTTGCCCTGGCTTTTTGGAATGGCTTTGCATCCAGCTTAACCCAGTTTTGCTCCTAAAATTTGACACACAAGCAGATTTGAGCCCATGACTTTTTTTTTAAAATTTCCTTTATTCACAATAAATACTATATTACAAAGATCTCAACACAAAATCTGAAAATCATGTTCTTTCTGCAGCCATGAATAAATAGGACTCACCAGCACCAGCTAATGCATGAAAGAGCATCTACGAGCAGTGTGGGCCCTGTGGAGGGGACAAAGTGGGGGATTTTGCTGCACCCACCTGCCCAAAATGGTCATCCTTTGCTGGTATCCACACAGTGTTTCCATCCCCTGGGCAATCAGATGCAGGGGTGAAATCCTGTGTGTGCCAGAATGCGTGGTCTCAAGCCTCTGAAAATTGTGCATCTTGCATCCATGAGGGCAGGGGTGCAGCTGAGCCGGTGTAAAAGCACAGCTGAGAGACTGCCCTGGGCTGGGACTCCTTTGCTGGGCTTAGATGGCTGCAGTTAAGCTAGGAGAGGTTCTAGTGTTCACACTCACATAGAGGGATTAGATACACAGACACTGCAATGCTCCTTTCTTAGTTGCAGATTGTCTTTGAGTTACAAGACTTCTGCTTAAGAGTTTACTGTAGCTGGATGTGTTCATTGCCTGGCTTTGGTGCACACGTGAGCCCATGTGTGGGGCTTCCTTCCCTCCTTTTGCTTTGTTATTTCCAACTGTTCCTACGGTGGAGTCAACTCCATGGACTTCTTCCTCTCCTCTCTCTGCTCTTCCCACTCCTCTTCTGACTCGTAGGTGCCCTTGATGATGGCGACCCTATCTGATATGTTCATGCAGTAGGGGACGAGGATGTAGAAGTAGAGCAGAGCAGCCAAGCAAGCCCCGAGAATGGGTCCGACCCAGAACACCTAGAAAGCAATGAGGGAGAGGGTGAGAGCAGGTCCAGCAGGTGCACCAGGTCCAACCATCACACCATCATCCCTCGCTGCTCCACATCGCCTAGCCCATGGAGAGATGCAAATACCCCTTCCAGTAGACTTTTTGGGCTGAAATCCCCTCAATCATTGCTTGCTGAAAACATAAATCTCTTTATGAGTGCAGAGATGTGGTGTGCTGGAAAGGAGGCACCAAGCCTGCTCTGCAAGGCTGGGTGAGTAGAAAGACTAAGCTGGGCTTCTCTGTGGGCTTTATTGACCTCAGATGATGCCCCAGCTCAGCATGCACCACTTCACGGGGGGGTTTATCCTTGTTGCCTTGCTGTCTCTGTGCCATGGGGAAACCCTGTTCTCCATGCATCAAGGGGGCCAACCTCCCTTGTTCTCCAGCCCCCTTTTGTCCTTTCAGGCCTGGGATGGGCTCTGAAATCACCTAGCCCTGTAATCCCCATGGCAGTCGCTGCCCCCTCCCCTCGTTGCCGCATGTGGCCCTGGCAGCCTCTCAGCCAGCCTGTCCCAGCACGCTGCGATGCTCACCCAGTGTGCCGGGCTGAACCTCCTCACGATGACTGCGGGCCCAAAGGACCGGGCTGGATTCATGGAGCAGCCGGTGAAATAGATCTGCCAGTGCAGAAAGGAGACCAGGTTAAGATGCATCGCGTTGCTTAACAGATGCAGCCAACTTTTCAGAAGCAGGGACTGAAACAGCCTCTTGCAGAAGAGTGGGAACCCCCAGTCATCATGGAGAAGAAGTCCCCATATGTCCCATGTTGGCTCTCCTGATGCAGCTCTGCCTGGGATCAACTGCAAGGGAGTATTTTGGGGAGCTCCGTCCTAGCAGGACCCTTTGCCCTGTCCTTTTGCCTGGACACTCGCCCCCACCAAGTGGCCTACGGCAACGGAGAGGCCAATGGACAGTGCTGGGGAGCCCACGTTGCCATTCCTCTGGTTGTCCGTGGATGCAAAGATGCATGCGGCCAGCTGGAAGGTGAGGATGATCTCTACCACGAGGGCTTGGCCCAGGGTCGTGTTGTTGTTGAGCTGTGAACCATCGAGAATGACAATAATTAACCATCCCTGGGGCTTGGCATCACTGGGAGGGCTCTTAGGTGTTTTGCGGGTGGATTTGGGTTGGCAAAGCCATGCACGAGAATCCCCCTAGGTCCCCTGCCCAGCGCGGGGCACAAGGTGCCGTGCTGGCCACTGCTTGGGTTCCTTTTCCTGAAAGGGAAGAAATTACCTTTCTTTCTGTTTAATGCTCCAAAACCTGTCTCTCCCCAAGCTCATCCCTTCTCGGGGCTCTCCACATCTCTCTCTGCTTGCTTGTCTCCACAACACTCGGCGCTTTCCCACCAAATCCCACAACGATGTGTCCCTTTTGCCCTGCATTTCTTTCCCCCTTGATCCCTGCAAGCTGTCGTATCCTGACTCTTCTCCCCTCCACTTTGTGGAGCACCTCCCCGAGAGGCTGGGGAGCAGCCGGCAGCCACTGTGAAGGGGCACAGCATGAAGGGTGAGGGTTGGGATGAAGGCTGGGGTGTGGTAGCGGGGGTGAGACAGGCTGTTGCTGTCCCAGCAACAGGTTAGCTCTGTGCTAACCACTGGGAACTGTCAGAGGGACTCGACCCACTGGGCATGGGAAGGGCTAAGTAACCCAAGCCACCGCAGCTCATATTTTAGCTAAAGCTGACTGGTTTGGGACATAGAGCATGTGGGAATCAGATACATTGCAGCACCTCATCCTCGTGGTTGAACCCTCTGCAACATGTCTGTGCTGCTCCGAGGGGTCCGGACCTGGCCACGGCTGGAATGGTAGCTCCACCGCTCCCATTTCAGGTGGTTTCCCAGCACTGCCCCAGGGGCTTGAGATGTGCTCCTTGCCCCTGCTTATCTCAGAGGGTCCCACCACCTCCCCTCCTCCTCCAAGAGCAGCCCCTGCCCCTCACAGCCTCTCCGTGCCCTCCCGCTCATTGCTCCTTCTTCTGCTCTTCTCCACCACCTCTCTCCAGCCACCTCTCTTTCCTAGCTCCCCCAGAGCACTGGTTACAGTGGGCTTCTGCTCCCCCTGCCCATACTGGTTTGACTGGGCTCTGCTCCCTGCCCTCCCCCTCTCCGTCCTGGCACGGCTCCTATCCCAGCACTAATCTCCAGGTGGAGAGGCTGCAGTCAAGAACATCTCAATGGTCCGGGTGACTCTGACTCACTCGGGCCCTTAGGATAAAGGAAGCACTTATTAAAGGAGGAAAAAAACATGCCATTCATTACCCCACACAATAAAGCTGTCATGTCAATACTCTGCTGGCTATGCCAGTGTTTGCTCCTATCCCATTCCTGTCCCTCTGTGCATGCGGGACAAGGTACCAAGGCCAACCATCGTTATGGATTTGGCTCTCCGGGTTGGCGCCGGTACTTGCTCCTCGCTCACAAGAAAAGCAAAGCCTGCACGGCAAGGTGAACCATCTCCAGGTAGGGAGACTTACCGCATTGATGGCCAGGTTGCCACGGGTATTGACCGGCGTCACACCATAGAGGATGCCAGCCCCGGCGATGGCCCCAACCAGCTGGGCGATCACGTAGAAGAGAGTCCGGAGGAAGGAGATCTGGTTCCCAACAAAGAAGGCGATGGTCACGGCTGGGTTGATGTGGGCGCCGCTGATGTGGCC
>VZTV01002700.1:0-17189 GCA_013400875.1 Anhinga rufa
TCCATCATGTTTAAGGGTTACTTAGGAAGACAGATGCCATAAATCCAAAAGACTCCTCCCTTCCTCTTTCTTACCGTATGTTTTATTACTGAGCATGACGTCATATGGTGTGGGATATCCCTTTGGTCAGTTGGGGTCAGCTGTCCCATCTGTGTCCCCTCCCNTCCCCTTCCAATTTCTTTTCACCACCAGCCTACTTGCTGGATGGACAATGTGAGGAACAGAAAAGGCCTTGACTGTGAGTAAGCACTGCTCAGCAATAACTAAAACATAGGTTTGTTATCAACACTGTTTTCATCACAAATCCAAAACTTAACACCATTCAAGCTACTATGAATAAAGTTAACTCTGTCCAAGCCCAATGCATACAGTGAATCAGCCATCCCACTAAGCCTCAAGGCCTAATAGCTTGCACATGCTTCTCGGAAATGGGAGGCAGAACCATCAATCCTTTGAAGTGATAAAGCAATTTATACACTGTCTATGGCATGCTGGATACAATATAATACCTTCCAGATTGAGCTTCTTGGGGAAACTTAGAAGTAGACCCAATTTGTGGAGAACAACAGATCTGACAAAAAATATATATGTGAAGACTGCAGTCTTGCAGAGAACAAAGACTGGGTTTCGGGCATCTTTAATATAGAATTAGATGCCTGAAGGTTGGCTAGGGGTCTGAGGATTTAAATCACACTATGATCACATTATTACACTGCTTAAATTCTTGTTAAGTTGCTAAGTTTAACAAAACATTTAGGTATTTAAATTCCTTTATAGGCACGGACAATAACATGACAGGCTGAAAGGGTATTGAAAGAAAAAGGCAAAGATAGCCTGTATTATTGTTTCACAATGAAGAATGCAAAGGCTATGAAATAAACCAGATAATATTTGTGGAGCATTTAGTTTAGGCTAAAATTCAGTTATGCACACTGAACTCCCAGGACTACAGTCTTATTTATGGGTTAAGAAGAATGAACTGGACTGGCATGCATTTTCATGGAAAAGAAAAAAAGAACTCAGGAGCTATTCATGAGAGAGCAGGGATTTAAAATTTGTGTCTACTGCTAGAAGCAAGTTACGGAGCAATCACTATGTAATTAACATTTACCAGCAGAAAAGTTGTTCAGGGCAATTAGTTAACAAGCAAATGAAAGTGTACGGGATGAAAAAATTAGTGGCCTAGCTTTTCTGAACCGTATATCCTATCACAATGGGAAATTTAGATGACAAAATGGTTTCCTCCTTAGTTTTAGTTCCTTTCTCATGTCTGCACTATTGGTAAATGCTCTACTTGTAATCATAATTTTGTGTCTTTGGTAGAAGTAGTGCTAATAGAAATGAAACATATATTAGAAAGCTAATACACATAAAAGGACTATGTAATTTTTTATTTTCTGAGAATTCACTACCTGAGTTACCCAAATCTTTAAAGTTTGATACAAAAATACATTGCAAAAAATTATAAATAGCATTTCTAGCAGAAGGATATCTCTATAGTGTAGTAGGAGATGCACAGGAAGACAAAAAAAAATTAATAACTGTTATCTTTAAATTAATAAGTCTGGATTAAATATTGTTTAAGATTCTACTCATCTAACACACATTTGTTCTTGTCAAGGACACATTGGCTGTAGGTATTACCTAGTTTAAATAGATTATAATTTTACACTTTATTTTCGCATTCTTAGATTTTGCATAGGATACACATCCTTGTCTGTCTACCTACAAGTAAAACCATCACATGCTCTTCTATTTTATTTACAGAATAATAATAGAAAAAACAAAATAAAAAAAAACACTAGAGCTTTTACCTTGTAAAATGCCAATGACAAGATTCTAGCATCCTTACTCGTAAGAAACTGCATCTAATTTTGTGGGTGTTTCCCCTGGTTTCAAAGGTGAGTAAGGAAAATTAGATTTCATGCAATTATGAAAATGCGAGTCCTGGGTACCAGCATGCTATGAATACTAAAAATACCAAAGACAGACATAATAAACTTTCTTCCAAAGTCTCAGAAGACTATGGATAAATTCCCACAGGCTTCAGTGAAAACTGGGTTCAGTCCCAAAATAAGGAGGCAAAAATGTGCATATAATTTTTTCCTCTTTCTCTTGTGTCAGTATTTAATAATAAGTCAGATTCACAGTGATTGTAATTTACTACAACTTCCTTGCCTGCAGATCTATTTGACTGAGGTTTGTAAAGTGTAACATTGTGTGTGAACCAATGACAAAAATTTAAAGAGAACTGCATAATTCTATATTGTTCCTTTGAGGTCAGTTCCACAGCAGACGGTTTAATATAGACTTCCAAAGTTTTGAATATTAGACAGTCTTTGAAAATCACTGGAAATTTAAATGGTATTGCAAAGTTTCATGCAGTTTCATGGGATCACCTCTATTTGGACAAATACTGTGAAAAAAAAATCTTTGATCCAATGCTACAAGGCAGAACAAATGTCCTTTGACCAATTTTTCAAAGCTACCAAGAAAAAAAAACTCTGAAAATTTTTCTTATTAACAAGACCAAATTAAAATTTACCCGAAAAATATGAAAGAGAAAATTTTGAATGCAATAAATAAGATTTCGAATTGTGTCTCTGAAAAGTGTCTATCTGGATTATATGGAAAGAACAGGGTAGATTTTTCTCTTGTTTTTAAAGTATCTATTGGAAACATAGAAATTATGAACAGATTTTACCTTTATCATAAAATAAAACACTATCTTACAGAGTATAAATATAGAGAATTGAAACATCATGTTATTTTTTATGTCCAATTTATGGATTTATCCCAGTCATTCTTAATGGCAATACAGAATACTATGATTTATGTACACTATTCTAGGAAAAAAATATACTGAAGAAATTCTGTTTTGCTGAGGGTAGTTAGGAAAAAATACAATTTTTTCAGTTGTTACACTACAGTTGTTTATGTTACTATTGGTTAATACTTTTATTATTTGTAAAGGGCTCAAAACAAGATTTAAATACAAAAATATGTTTACTAAAATCTATTGAATTCCTTTTTTAATCTGTTATTTCATGTCTTCACTCTTCTGTTGTTGCACAGTCTATAAGTTTAGACTCCTAAGTGATTTTTTAAAACAATATTTCTGTTACATATACATTTTACAATATCTTTGTCATACAGAAAATTATTTTTTTCTGAGCATATTGTCAGCGTGTTCCTGCATGTGTATCAAAATCTTAACAACTTTGAACAGCACGCTACTTATATTCTATTGATTCCTTACACATATATTTTCATTTCATAGCTGGAATTTAACATTATTGCTTAGTCTACTGTCTTCATCAATGAGGACTTCAGTCATTCCTTAATGTCCACCCTGTGAATTTACAAAAAAAAGTGATACACGTTATATAAATGTTCAGAGGAGATCAGCATCATCCTTTTGGTCTCATTCTGATTGCCAATAAATATGCAATTTTTCTCCCAAAGAAATGTGTGGAGATAATTTTAGATTTGTGGTGTGAATTTCCTTATAGCCATAGTACCTAAAACTTGTATGCATAATCTGTGTAACATTTTGTTTACCAGTGCACACCTTAGTAAGTGCTGTAGAGGGTGTGTATGATGACCGTGGAGGTTCTGTGCATTCTTTTACTAGCACCCAGGATGCATGTGCCAGCTGGAGTGAGTTACAGGCACCCAGACCTCTCAATGTCCCCAGCATGCCAGCATTAGGACTGTACTGGGGTCCCCTCTGGCCTGCTTGCACATGCTTGCTCCCTGTGAAAGCAAGGTGGATGTGCATAATATCTCAATGTGAGAGATTTTGTGTGACAAACTTTCTGTGGGTGGTCTGTGTTCATCTGCAGCAGTAGCCAGGAGTCAGGAAGGGTACCCAACAGTACTCCAAATGATGCTAATGGCCTGTGCTTGTGCAGCTTGCTTGGACCCTTTCTCTCAAGGTGGTGACCCTTATCAGTTTCCATTTTACTGCTTTTGGGATGGGATTCAGTTGCCTATGCATGTCACTTAGCGCCATTTGAGATGCATACAGCCACCCACCTGGCCTCCAGCTGCCGCCTAGAAGGCTGGAAACTCCTGTAAATACTGTACTCTACCAGTCAGGTTTGTGCAGACATCTTGGACACCCCAATGCATCCCAGATGGGAACAAGTGTCCAGATCTGAACAACTGAATTGAACCATGGATCTCCACTGATTACCGAGTGCTTATATGCAGAGATTCTTATCTAGGTATCTACATTTTAGGTGTCTTAAGCAAATTCCACCTGAGTTCTATACAAACATGAAGAAACAATAGCCTAAAATAGTTGGCATATTAAGGAGAAGGTACTCTGTCATAGGCTAAAAGAATACTGCTGAAATGAAACATTTTATCTAATATAAACAATATAAAATGTAGGGACAAAAAAAGGCAAACTCTTGTGTGAACTGTACATTTCTTTTTAGTATTACTTGTTAATACTGTGAAGTCTTATGATCAGGCTTTGTCAGCATTGCAACTGCAAACACCAAACCTCATACATTGGGACATACTCAGTCTACATGTTACAAGTGCAGTCTGGAGTGAAGAGATTGCAGAGTGATGCTGGTAGTCTTTTGTGATATGCTAAAGCTGGATGGAATCTTCTGTTTCAGTAGTGTAAAGAAGTTGTAGGTGTGGATGAGTAGCATTTCTGTAAGTATTCTGGTTCTGTCTCTAATAATAATGCTACCTCCTTAAATTACTTTGCTGGATTGAAAATATGACAGTAAATTCTGTATGTTGGTAAAAACATCTTTTGAATGCTTTTCCAGATGTTAAAGGAACCAGTTTAGGTTGTTTCCTTACAGTCTCACCTTTAGCTTTGCCTGAGAGAATAGATTTGCAAAAATTTACATGAATTTGTAAAGCCAAGGCATACATGTACGCTTATATATGTGCTCATTGCACAATTTTATACATATTAGCCCTTATCTTGGCAGACACTGGGAATTTGAGCTGGAGACTTCTAGAGACAGGGTTTCTGTGATAGAAACTAAACCACATTACTAAAATCAGATCTGTAGCCATACCCTATGAAAAGCTATATAGAGTGGTACAAGTCAAAATTCTACACCTATAATCTAAAGAAACTCCCCAAAAAGCTGTGCTTGAGTGAAGACACCAAGAATGAGGTTCAGCTACATCCTTTAAAAAACGCACTGTGGTTGTCTCAATCTGTAGGTGAAACGCATCCCAGACTGTAGTTTCTGACAAGGAATTTAAAAAACTGAAATTTGCATCTATGTTCATGTTCCTATTCTCACTTTGATATCTATGATGAAAATTTTTAATTTAGATTTTGCCATTTTTCAGTAATCTAGCTGTCTGTAACAAGACCTTTCAATTATTTTTTATTTAAAAACTATCCACTAATCATCTGCTTTGACTAAAATTAAAAATCATCAATATGTTTTTCTTTTTTTACTGGTTTTCTGATTGTTATGGAACATTTGTGAAAGCTTTTTTTAAGCTCTTTATTTTTTATGTCCTGTACACAAGTAATTAAGTTAATCTATTCTCTATTTTTTTTTAAATCATCTGTGCTTTAGCATATCACAGATGAAAGAAGGAGTTGGAGCTTGCCATAAGAAACGTGTTTTCTTCAGGTTTCACAGAAAAGGAATTCAGAGATAAATTGCTCATAGACCTAAAATATTTGTTTTTAAGACTAGTGTGAAGCTAGTGGCACTGTAGTATAGACATTAAAAATTTCTTAATTAGTACAGGTACTATGTCTGCCTTGAAACCTTAATTTCTTTTTTTTCAAACCTTTTAAAAATGTGCCAGTTGATTGGATGGTCTTCATTAAAGAAAAAAATAACGTAACATAGAGAACTTTAATGGGATATTGGTGTCTTTAAAGGCTTTACAAAACCCTCTATTTGAAAAACATTTGCTATAACATAGAGCAGTACCGTAAGATTACCTCCCACAGATGGCTGAATAATCCATTTCACTGACCATGACGACTTATCAGCACCTCTTTAGTCAATTGGGTAAGTTTTGTTCCCTTTGCACAAAGAGAGCATTTCATACTTAAAATCTATAAAATCATAGAGCATCGCTTATGTGTTCCATTAGGTACACCAAAGAAATTCAATTAAATAACCTAGATACTGTCATGAATGTACATACATGTGCAATAGTACATTAGTAATGATAATGTACAAAAAAAATCATGTCGCTTCTAACAAATGTCTTTTTTGTAAAATTATTGTGTTTCTGTGAACCTGAGCTTTTTCATGTTTTAAGGCATATGTTATATTGTGGCACGTCTATCCACAAATGTTCCAACTTCAGAGACTTCAGAGCCACTATCCCTATCATCATGCATATTAATAAACTGAAAAATGTACAACCACGCTACTCTCAATAACATACATTCAGTTGCAGAGGCAGCATTTCAAGTTCCAATTACATGAGCTATTCAATAAGTTTTGCTTGCAAGGCTACACAAAATATAATTAATATTATGGCATGTAAACATAAATGGATGGGAAAATTATTTTTGTGGATGCAGACAAGTGGCAGACTACAACACACATAACTCTGCAGTGGTGATGTTTCTGAAAACACTAAAACCTAGTAGAGGCAGAAGATCATGGAGCAGCTTCAAAGAGAACCTGAAAATATTGTTAGCCATATTTATTGTGTTGCATAAAAAGGAACCTGTTAGCACAATTTAATTCACAACTGAACTAAGCAATTTGATATTGAGTTAGGCTTTTGCTGCTGACTGGGAAGCTGGGTTCTGAGTCAAAAAAGAAACTTACGGGAAATGTTGAAGGTGCTGGCAAAATTTGAAACATTTATTGAGCTTTGCAATTTTGTCAACACTATACACTCACAATTCTGTGGTCGTAAACCCAATATAGTTACATTAGAATGTAGTCTGGTAAAAGGGTTTATTGCTACAAGAAGAGGAAAAATTAAATAGAAAAGAATGGCAGTGTTATGTATAAGACAATTAACCCATCTTAACTTCACATACTAGAATAAATTCCCAGAGCTGACAGTTTAAAGGAAAAAAAGAAATCCCCAGAAATATTCTTTTTCTTTAAGAAAACAGTAAAAAAGCTGTCTGCTTTTCATTTGGGTTACAAATTCTCTGGGAAATCTTGATGTTTAGACATGCTCTGCAGTCTCCAGCTACACATTTAAAAACCTGTTTAGCATCAGGCACTAGGAAACAACTCTTTAAGAGCAGTGTGCTACATTGCTTCCTCATAAAATGGTCCATGGTGATTAGTAAGAGAATAAAACAGTGCTGAAAAGGTGGTTTGCAATCTGTTTTTTAAGATTATTTTTCTATGTTAAGGAATGGAAGGTACGACTTTTTGCTATTTTAGCCTGAAATTACTCTTTGCACCAGACAAACTTGAGTAGAAATAAATCAATACTTTATTCTACATTTTATGCACCAACAGTTTAGAATCAAGCTCATAGCTACCTGTACCTTCTATCAGCTCCAAGTTTCTTTTTTTGTTGCATCCAACTAGCAAGTAGTCAGAATGATGACAAAGAGCTTGAGACTGGTACCTCATCTCTATTTAAAAAAAGATATTTGTTATATGTACTATTTTGCTGAATAAGATCTGGATTTGAAAATCCATGTATCATGGTATACACAGATTAAAAACTCCTTCCTACAGATTCTCATAACTAAATATGATTATTAAATCTGGCAGCTTTCTTGAAAGATTATTCACTACAACTTCTTATCTTTCAAAAGTGACATTATCACCCCACTGCAAATGTCAGTTAGGCATAAGTAAGTAGATCTATATCCCATCCTGATTACAGATTAAATTTGTTGATAATAGTCCTGCTAATTAACTGGGCTACAGCAAATTTCTAATGCATTGTGAATACTGTATATTATTAAGGTGGGGAACAGAAGGCTCTGCTGTCAGTTTATCATGTTCATATACTTTATATGCTGAAACGTATATATGAATTGTATTACATACTTACCAGATATAAAATACATTAGTTTAAATATCTTTATTAGCTGTTGATCAAGAGTAGATACAGTCACCAAACAATTCTGTGACAGTGAGTTTCAGGTCTACAACTCTAGTCTGGCTTTTGAGAGATCCTCAGATCCCTAAAATGTCATCACTGAAGAAAAATCTCATTTGGAAATATGATACACAGTAAATGGGGAATTTGAAAAAGTGATGACAGAAATACACTTTAAATCCTGTAAAACCTGGGAAAAAACCCCTAATGTTTCGATTATTCCTATTAGCTTACTAAGGAGGAGCCAAGTCATAGCAAGATCTATGTTAAGCTACACTGAGATTTTGAAAATCAGTTCCAGAGGTCAGATTTGAGATACCACTGTCATGTCATGTCTATTCCTACAGGAAAAACAAAAAAAATGTTTGTACATGTACACTGGAAGACTTAAAAATTTATTTGTTTCATCCTTTAACTACGCCCCACTGCACCCCAATTATTCATCTGTCCTGACTGAAAACGCTACTAAAAATAACATACTGTACTCGCTAGCTGAATCATTTTGGTGTAAAGTTTCACCCATCAAATCTTTGGGGTTCAAGTTGATGAGAAACCTCATACTCATAAGTAAGTCTAAATATAAAAGAAATTCCATTCTGTTCTATAATATCTTTTCACATGCCATTATTGGCAATTAGACTGCAAATGATAGTCAGGTAAAATACTTATTGACATGCTAATCAATACTAGTGCCACAAGAGGATTTATAGGCAGTCAGAAGTGAGAGAGAAATCATTTCAGTGAAATGGGTTTTTTAGTTTGCAGATCTTAACCTCAGGATGGAGACTTGGAGGAGTGACTTTAAGCAGATCAAGAAAGGCTTTATCCAAGAGATAACAGACCCTGAACTTCTTCTCCCAGCTAAATTTCATGCTGGTTCTGAAAAGAAATTTTCTGGGGTATAGAAATCTTTTACTTAGTAATCTGATAAAATCAGGAGACTATACTCAGGTTGATGAAAGAGACAGGAGAAAGGTAAGTAAAAATATTGACAATATGAAATCTCCATTGCACAGCCAAGATCTGGAAAATGAAGTTGTTACTTCCTTTATTTTATATAATTTACATATATTTAAAACAAATGTGAGATTTAGTAGTTTAACATTAATTATAAGAAAAATATAGGTTCTGTTTGTTGGATTTCACTGAAATTAAGAGTGGATATGAAATGGCAGGTTCTGGTAGAGACTAATAACCAAATAATTGAGACCTTCCACACTTTATTTAGCCTCACCTGGACAAGGGCTGGAATTAGAGGTAATTAATTGGAACAGCTTCCAGTTCACTGAATAAGGCTTGAAGAGAGTACTATCACTGTATTTTACAAAGGTTGGTTCCTGCAAACACAAGTAATCTTACATATTTAAGAACCTCTTCAGTTTTAATAGAAAAGATCAACAGAAGAGCAAGCAATACTAAGGCAAACTACAGTTCCCTTCCCATGTTAGCCCTAAGAAGAGACTGTGCTCTTGCTGCGACACAGTACCAGAAATACACAGTGCTTTTGTGCGTGATTCTGCCAAAATGACATTTTTATTTTTTTTTCCAAGTTGACAACGTTACTTTTAATAAGAAAATAAGTTCTTCAGGGTCTGTTATCTGAGTTTTTGAGAGGTCAGAATGACTTCAGGTAACATGGGAGTATTACTGAATGAAAAAAACATATGTATAACACATACTATCTTATATCCACTTAAAGTGTACCAGAATTAGTGGAAAACATGCATTATAAATTAAATAGGCACTGTATGAACCCAACCAGAAAGAAGCACAGGAAATGTTCAGTTTTTAAAATTACACTAATATTTTCAGAAACAAAAGGTTGTTATAAAAGTCATGGGGCTGTAGCTAGAAATAAGCTAGAATAATCACAGCTGCCATGATAGTTCATATTTAAGTCAATATTTTTAAACTTCCAGTTTATAAAGTTGACTAGCTAGCAACTAGCCCATAGCCGTGAATAAGTCTTGGCATGATAAGAGCCATAGTTTTTACTTATATCTGTTTTGGATTGTGCTAAACACTTCTCCCTTGAAAGGTAAAATAAGTGGTAAGTCATAAATGAATGAAGAATAAAAAAATTGCTTTATCTCAGACAGTCAGCACCTGTATATTTTACACAAGCTGTTAAGCCGTATGCTAGCAGTTAAGTGTTGGATCTAGAATTAAGTGAATCCCTTCACATGTGTTTTAGAAATTGCTTCCAGATCCTTTCAAATTCATCTGATGTATTCTCTAAACCATAAATTATCTCCAGATATGCACAGTGAGTATTTCTGTAAAATTTGAAATTCATTGCTTCTTGCTTAACTCTGTCATGTCTGTGGGTGCCTGAACAAGATTTATTTTTTTGGCTATCACAGAGTAACTCTTTCAGCACCTCAAGAATGTGTTTAGAATTTGAATAATGTGTTGATGGAAAACTACTAATACTGCGGGTCTGCCATCAAATAAGATACTTATTCATATAAGCAACCTTCCAGGTAGATTTGTCTGAAATTTACTTTTTTATTCCCTCTGCAATTTTTAGTCATTTTAATGCTTTTGAAAAATAAATATGTAGGAACTCTTGGCTAAGTGTGTCTTAAAATTTTATCATCTTACATCAGCAAATCTCTTTGATTTTCCATTGAATAGTCTATGTGAGAATCTATTATATTAATATGGAGATAATATAACTGTTTTCTAGTTGTTTGTTTTTGTTTATTTTTAATGTCCTTAATTCTACTGACTGAAATGCAAACACCCCGCATGTGATTTAGACTGAGATATAGAATCCAGTTATTTATGTGTGGTCAAATATCAGGACTTTAGTGCTTTGACATTTTTGTTCAGAATTAGCTGTCTGAAGTCTTGTTCCCCTGGTTTATTTGACTGTTTCTTCTTTAGCCATCTCAGTCTTTCTTGAATAAGATGTCCTGAACCCTTTCTCTTGTTTTTGACAGGAATCTCATACAATAACAACATTGAGCTATTTTCTCTTTTCACTCTGCAGTTTTTCCATTAGAACCACTCTTAAACTGATTTGTTATTTACCTTTGGGCAAAATGTAAACAACTACATTCAAATATGTGTAAATATCACATCCAAAATTTACACTTAGGAAGTTCTCATCAATGACTGTTACCTAACAAGAAACATCTAGCATGGTATTCAATTTACCATCACTTGATGATTAAGAATCAGTTTGTTGGGACTTTGAGGGTACCACCAGCCCTCACAGTCCCAGCCCAGTCTCCACTGGGTCTCCCACACCCTGCCCACTACCCAGGACCCCATGTCACACCCTGTCAGTCCCTGTCTCACTGATGCTGTAGCAGGGCCAGTCTTCAGCTCCACACAGCCCTCCTCTGCCCAAACATGGGCCTCACTGAGCTGGGCCCATCTGCAGGCATAGGTTTCCTATAGGTCCCATTTTATGTCTGTCAGCCCCAAGAAGTTGTTTTGGATATCTTAAAGTATTTCATATGGTGTTAGACTCCCATGTCTAGGAAATGGAAATAAGCTCCTGATCAATGCCATCATGAGTCCAGAATGATATTCAGATAACAAAAAATTCAGATAGTAAAAGTCTATCTTAGGCCATGATAAATATGCCTGAATTACACCTACTGTACTTGTTAGATTTTCACTGAGAATAACAGAAACATAGTCACCTCCATTTAAGTGAGCTGAAATCCACTCCTGAATTTAAGAAGGACTGGATTCAATTACTAAACATTGCTATCTGTATAGCATTAAGGCACACAGGCTGTTTACAGGCACAAAGCTTTTTGGAGTAGTGTTGAATAGCCATTGAGAGCAAAGGGAATCAAAACTGGACCAGTCTTCTCCAAGCTGCCCTTTTTGAAGCAGTGTGTGGGATTAACTTTCTCATAATGTGCCCTACCTGGAGACTGGAAAGTTGCTGGAGCACTCCAGAACAGAGCAAGGGACTGATCTAGTTTTTAAATGCTGCATGGATCTGATCAGCATTCCAGGCTTGAGTATGTTTTATTTAGCAGAAGATTACCCAAAACTGAAGTTACCAGCCTAAGCTGTTTAAACCTATGGAGAACGTGGCAAGAGCAGAAAAATAGCATGCCTCCATTCAGTCACAAAGAACCTTTACACACTTGCAGAACTTACCTTCTTCAAAACTGTGTTACACAACTTAGCCTATAAGCCTGATTAATAAAATTTAGTTAAACTGATGCATGGTTTATTCCTCCTAATTATGCGTTTAGCTTCAAAAAGTACATCAAGTCAACAGAATTCTTTGCTATGCACATATCTAAATCTCTGTTTGGTTTGGGTTTTAGAGAGGACAACTAGGATTTCATCTGGGCACATAAACAAGCCTCTGGGGCTGCCACTCTGAATGGACTAGTACTCACAAAATCTGCAAGGAAAGTTTACAAAACAGCCACCTACTTCAGCAAATCTCAAGCCAGTATTATCTGATTGCAAAGCTAATACATTCACATAGGATTTAAAAGTAACAAACATAATTCACTAGATAACATTGGTAGTGACAAAAAAGAGCAAACTACTGTAAGCACATGGGTACCATTTTTAAACAAGTTGATGCACCACATTTTATAAATGGATATATACACATTGTTTACATACAATTCATAATAATTCATTGCCATTTCTTTAGGAAAAAGTTGTAATATAATGAAGGAAATAGCTAAGTAAAATGGTCATATTTAGCTTAGCTGCAAGAATTGATTCCCATAAGAATTTTTTAAAAATACATTAAAAATGAGAAGGGTATGTTCTTAAATAATATTATATTAAATGTCCATTTGGCTTTTTAGGTGTCTTATATATGTGAAGTCCATGGGGTACCCAGCACAGATAATTTACTCTGACAAACAAAAGACCATAAGTGTTTGAATATGGCGAGAGAGCTCCTGTAATAGAACCGCTCTGCAAATTGTTTAGCTTGGGGTTTTGAAGCCAAAAGAATGGCTGTTACTGTGTTATCCATCTAGCAACTACTGTAGCTTATGGCAGAAACCATTCAGTTTAATGACTTAGATTAGTAAGTTTTATTTCATTAATTTTTCCACATTGAAAATACTTAAATGAAAAAAAAAAGTATTTCTTAAAAGACTTCACAGCTCATATAGTAGTCCTATAGCATGAAACATATCATATTCCTGAAAAGCTATTTTAGTATTGGAAAATGAAACAGTTACATTATTGTGATTTAAGTAAACTTGAATTCTCTTGTCATCTGGCCTAGTAGCATGGAAGACTGAGCTTGGAACTATAACCATGACACCAAGTACTCTTGTAAAGGAATAGTAAAAGAAAATTAGTTTTTGTAGGCAAACCATGTAGAATGCTATTATCTGTTTTCTAAAATTTACTCTTCCAGAGTGTCCTTCCCTTACTATTCCTCTAGTATGTCCTAACTTCTGGCACCTTATGCCAAATCATGTAATATGAAATTTTTGTATGTTCACAATGTTTGACTAAAAGAGTACAGTCTGTTTTCCTTCAGAAATGGAGGAACAGACTGTAGAGAAGAAAGATCTTGCAAATAATTTCTACCAAAATTTAATTCCATTGTGTAATATATTCACATTTCCAGCAGTATCTGAAATGTCTGATCTGGATTCCATAGAACTGCTCCTAGAAAAAGATCAGACTTTCACAGGTGTTTGAAAGAACTCAGGCAGTATAGCTCTCAAATAAGTCAAATTTCATTATTTACTAGGCCAGTGGCTGTACTGTGAAAATTACTTCTGCCTAGAATATACAAGTTGGAAATTAAGACCACTCTCTTTGAATTTTTTTTCCTGTGTTTTTCTTCTTTTTTCTTATGTGGAAAGGCTCAAGATTCTGCACAAGAACATAACACAGCAAAGTCAGGTCAAAGGTACCTCTTGAAAGTAAAGTCTTTACTGGAAAAATAAAGACAATGAACAGATGCTCACTGTTCACCTTCTTTGTGCCATTCATGACTTCGTAGTTTTCATCATACTCTTCATCATCATCTATCTCTCCCTCTCTGCTTTTCACTTTTGCAGTCTAAAAATTCTTAGTTCCAAGTTCCTCCAAATTCTTCTTTGATGATCTCTTTGCTCCTCTTTCAACATGTCCTGGTTTCAGCTGGAATAGAGTTATTCTTCTTTGTGGTAGCTAGTATGGGGCTGTGTTTTGGATTTGTGCTGAAGCAGTGGTGATAATGCGGAGATGTTTTAGTTGTTGCTCAGTAGCGCTTGCACTAGTCAAGGACTTTTTCAGCTTCCCGAGCTGTGCCGGGTGCACGGGAAGCTGGGAGGGGGACACAGCCGGGACAGCTGACCCCAACTGACCAAAGGGGATATTCCACACCATATGGTGTCATGCTCGGTATATAAAGCTGGGGGAAGAAGGAGGAAGTGGGGGACATTGGGAGTTATGGCATTTGTCTTCCCAAGTAACTGTTACGCGTGATGGAGTCCTGCTTTCTTGGAAATGGCTGAACACCTGCCTGCCCGTGGGAAGCAGTGAATGAATTCCTTGTTTTGCTTTGCTTGCATGCGCGGCTCTTTCTTTCCCTATTAAACTGTCTTTATCTCAACCCATGAGTTTCCTCACTTTTACTCTTCTGATTCTCTCCCCCATCCCACCGGGGGGGAGTGAGCGAGCGGCTGCATGGTGCTTAGTTGGTGACTGGGGCTAAACCATGACACAACATTTCTCTGTTTTATTACATCTTTTTTGAAATGGAAGGACAAGAGCTGTATAAAGTATTAAAGACCCACATGCAGCATGAACTAGCAGTGGCATTTTTTTTCTTTGTTATCTGTTGTCTTTCCTAGAAACTCCTAAAATTCTATTGAATTTTTGATTACTACTGAACACTAGACTGATCTTTTCAGAGAACCACACATTGTACTTTTGGGATTTTGTCCCTGAATAGCAGTAGTAAGCTCAGAGCCCATCACTGTATAAGGATCTTTTTTCTTTTTGGTGTACAGCTATCATCACTAAAAAAAATATCTACACTGAATTTCAGTGCTAATGTGTGAATGTAATCAGGCTGCTATGTGAAACCAAAGTTAAGCACACTTACCAATGGTCTGAACTGGAACAAAGTTCTCAGTGGCATCCTTTTTCCAGAAGGACAAAAAAGAACACCAGCCGCTTATATCTGTAGATGCTGTATGTATTATCTAAATAATTTAAAAAAAAAAAAAAAGTTGGGGGAACCTCAACCAAAACCCAGATATTGTAACACACACTGCAAAACCAAAAGAGTCTGAAAGCTGCAAAAACTCTTTCACCAAGGAAATGGTTTATATATTTTTCATTGTTCAGTTAATTACATTGAAAAAGTAAAATATTTTCTTAAAATTGCATCACAATCAAGTATAAGATGACTTCCTATTTTTTCATTTCCAAGTCACAGGGAATTCTAATCTTTTTCCTCTTCTAGTTTTGCCTAATTAAATCTGGGTGACATGACAAAGCAATTTCCCTAAGGGCTATCTGATGTCACTTTTTTATCAGCATAATTTCATTTTACAGTGCAACTCATCTTCATGGAGAAAACAAGGCAATGCTAGGTAGTGACCCCAAATCTATCCAAACCATGAATCCACTCCAGGGAAAGGAGAAAAAAACAAATTAAAATTCTTAGCATGTATAAATCTGGCAATCTATACAGAGTTATCTGTACTGACGTTAATGGACCATGATGACTTATATTAGCTAAAAAGCTGAGTTTATTTCCGTAATGGTTTTTAGCTTGACCTGCAGATAATTAGTGTGAAATGCTATTGTAAACTCAAGTACTTATACAAACAGTAGTCCTAATTATCTATATTATATAGTTATTCTTAAAAGTTGCTAATAAGGGAATTTCTTCTGAACAGTGTTGCTCATTTAATTTTTGAAGAGCTTGCCAACAATAGGGTTTTCTCCTCCTGGCCTTTACAAATTTCTGGTATCAGTCATTCTGATGTAAATCAAGAAGAATTGCATCAAGCCACTGGAGCTACAGGACCACTGTACAATTCTAAACAATACTTAATAGTATATCTGGAGCAATCTGTGTAAGGATGACATTTAATACGTATGAATGAATAGATTAACCAAAAGTGATAACATGAAGTATTTCAAAGTATTTGATCATATTTTTCAGTGAAAGATGTGTAAATCTTGTGGTTTTATGTCTAGAAAGTATGGGTCTGGCTTGGGAAGGGGAGGCTTACCAATGTTGTCTTTAAATGCAAAGATGAACTGTCCCTCCTTGTACTCTAGATGCAATGACTCCTTAAAGTGAGGAAGGAAAGGATCAAGGCAGGGACAATGTGGTGCTGCTCCAGCAACCACTTTTCGTCTGAACCACAATATAGCACTGAAATAGGAAGTGAATCAGTTTCTTTAAGTGTTTGATATGTGAGCTGTAATTCCCAGTCAATTTTTCTGTGCTAACATGACTTAGTACTCATGTTGGTTATTTCCTGCATGACTAGGTGGAGGGTTGAGTTGTTTAAATGTTTTTAGAAAGAGAGCCCAGAAACTGACCCGGGGCAGCTTGGCTGTCGGTCAGTATTTGACAGAATGGTTACTTGTGCTTGTCTTCAGAAGGAATTAGCCCTTTTGTGGAATATTTTAGATGGAATTGGATAAACTGTCAGTCAATACCGACCAAAGCCAATTGCCTCTATATGTTAAATATTAAAAAAATGCCTATTGGCTCAATACACATGGGGGCTTGCATGAAATTTAAGCATCTATGTCTACATGCTGTCAGGGTATACAGAGATTCAATGAGGAAGGCCAAGGCCCACTTGGAACTAAATCTGGAGTGGGATGTCAAGGATAACAAGAAGGGCTTCTTCAAATACATCAGTAGTAAAAAAAAGACTGGGGATACAGTGGGCTGCTGAATGAGGTGGGTGCCCTGGTGACGCAGGATGCAGAAAAGGCAGAATGCCTTCTTTGCTTCCGTCTTCACTGCTAAGTCTGGCCCTCAGGCATCTCAGCACCTAACGGCAAACTGGATCCTCGCAACTCCATGGGCCCCGATGGGATGCACCCACGAGTGCTGAAGGAGCTGGTGGAAGTTCTTGCTAAGTCACTCTCTATCATCTTTGAAAGGTCATGTAGGGCAGGAAAGGTGCCTGAGGACNAAGTGTAGCCAATGTCACTCTAGTCTT
>VZTV01002702.1:0-36689 GCA_013400875.1 Anhinga rufa
TCTGTGATTCTGTGAAAGCATTATCAGCAGAAGACTAAGTAAGTCTTCCACACTAGACATTTTTTACTTTTCTCCTTTCTTAACCACATGCACAAACAGTAAATCCTGACACATGGATTCGTCTTCGTTAGCAACTACTTCTAGAAGTTGAATAATTATGAGAATAGAGGTACAAGCTATGAGTTGTGAGTTGTTACATAGTATTTGCAAGCAACATATAAGATGCTATTTTGATCATCTGCTAGGATGGAGTCAAAGGCAAGATGATTGTCTTTAGGCACAGAAAAAAGCTGGTCTGAGAAGACTTTCTAGCATGCTTTCTAGAATTAAAGCAAACTCCACATGCAACTATAGAATTACTCCTTAAGCACCTACGGTTAGGCTAAATTACAGTGTTGACATTGGGACATAACCCTTTAGTAATAACTTCAATTTTTCATGCCCCTCAGTTAACAGCAACATCTTTTCATTGTGTTTCTATTGAATGGATATTCCTTAATACTTTTAAGTAACCTTGCACCCGTAAGAATCCTTACACCTAAATAAAAATTATTTTCTATGCTGCTGCAATTCTGGTCAAGCTAAACTTCCTGAAACATGCAGCATTTCTTTGTGGTCCGGAAGTTAAAATTTGGCAAAGCAACTGTATACCCAATTTGTCGCTTTGCTCAACTGCATGAATAACTAGCAACAATTAAATCCTCCTCCTCAACAGAATCTCTACAGTGCCAATGGCATAATATAATTTATACTTATTTTTGCCAAGAATCAGCAGACTTAAGTCGTTCTGGACCAAACTTTTAATTGCCAATGTCAATCAACTGAACCACCCCAAAAGAGTAGTATATAGATTATGGGATTAATGTTGCGCACAGGAAGCTCTGTGAAATGTTTTTGAGGCAGCTGTCACAAACATTTGTTTTGGTCTATTTTCGATCCAAATTCCAGAATGCTCTAGATTAAAGTTTTAAGTCAGAAGAGGTAAGCTGACAGGAGCAGGTATTAGATGTATGCACAGCAATTTCCAAACTGTATCAATGTTAAGAGTTATCAGAAAACTCAGAGGACTGGAAAGTCACTGATTACTTCAAAATGATGTTTTCACTCACCAGGTTTCCCAGTCACCTGGGCAGCGATACTACATGACTGAAAAAAACTCCCTTAACAGTATCTTGCTAGCAAAGGCTTCGCCATAGAAAGACGTCTTTACAAGTCCCTCGATTAAAACCTTTAATTCAAAGTTTACTTTCCTGCCATGTATGTTTTCAAATTCTGCATAACAATGAGGTATTATCACAATCTGCAATGCAAACTTGCCTGAAATCTGAGGAATGGAAGAAATGGTCTGACCAGAGAGAGGGTGGGGGGAGAGAGATATTCAAGCCATCTATCTAACTATACATATACCACACACCACACAGGGAACCTCCTTTCCACAATCAAAAGAAGTTAGGTTCCTCCCAAGATTAATTCAGAGCAGAAACCTCAGTGTCTTGAATTAGCTCTGCTTCAATAATTTCTAAATGCAAAGCCTCTTTCTTAAGGCATTCTGCTAAAAAGCATCCAACTTGAACAAGTACCACAAATAACCAGGTAGCTACATTCACCTAGATCTTACAGCATGTAAAAGATTAAGGACTCCAAGACACAGGAAACACTTATCTGCTAATAAGCAGGTAACTTTGAGGTTTTTCCAACAAGGTTACAAACAATCATTAATGTGAAACTGTAAATTTAAGTGTCATGAAAAGTATAAAGATGTTGCAAACTAAATTAATAAAGAAACCTCCAAAAGCCAGGAATGCAATATCCTCACAGCTTCTTAAAACAGTATCAGTAAGAAGATAAGAGTTGTGTAAACTGAAAGCTTATTTTCTTCAACTTTCCCTATCTTGATCCTCCTTGTAAGCAGACTGTAATAGCAACACTAATTTAGTTACAAGAATTAAAATAAAGTGATTATGCAACACCGATAAGCAAACAACATTTTTACAGATTCTGATGTGGATACCAAAAAAATGTTAGGGGCACAGAATCGCAGATATTTCTGTACTGAGAAGACATTTAAAATAATGAAAATAAGCATGTATATTTTAACAAGTCCAAACAGACATTGGCTTTTCTTTTTTTCTTCCTTTTGAAAACAAACAAACAAAAAACCCACACACAAAACAAAAAAAACGCCCACAATAAAACAAACCCAATACATTTCTAATCTCTTCCATTCGGGGCAGAGAATTAATAGAGTATTTTTCCCAGACCAAAAAAGTCACCTTTGTAGTAAATTAACTACATGACCTGTATAAATTTATCATCAAGTAGGGATGGGTGGGTATGTTTCTGTTTGTGTACGTGTGTATGTACATAAAATATATTTATATTCTGTAAGCTAATTCCACTGTTAGCCAGGGAAGACCGTATATTTATAGAAAAATAAACCCAGGTTTTCCACAGATCAGACTACTATTCTAAAAATTAATAGAAGCATGTTTGAGGAAACAGTTAATGCTGTCTTACTGAACGTAGGTGTCTGAATTTTTAGAGGGTATTTACACACATCAAAACAAACTCAAGAACATCTTCAAACACTGGTTATGATTTCACCTAAGCTTTCCCTGCCTCTTGTTAAAAAAATTTAAAGTTTGCCTTATTCCAAACCATTCGACTTTTAACAGACAAAATTTCATTAGCATTCCATTCTTACCTCAAGTTTTGTGGTGCTTCACCAAACAAACTGCAAATTTCTCTAATTTGTTTCAGTGCAGGAATGACCCATTTGTCATTTGTGCGAAGCTCTTCTATAAAACGATCTATCCACTGGATCTTTTGTGTATCTCGATCCTTAAAGAACAAGCATATATAATCAAAATCAAGTATATTGCAGAAACTATCATCATTCCCTTACTTTATTTGTTTCTAAGACAGAACGGAACATAAAAAGCCACACAAATACTAGATCAACTGAGTTCTGAAGCATACAAGCGTAAGAAAACTATCTGAACAGCACTACTTGTTGGCAGAAGCTATCTGCATATTACAAACTCTCTGCCCTCAAGCATTCAGTACATATATAAGAAAACCTGTAGCTAGATAGGATCATCAGTGTTTAAATAATCTGCTCTTCCCCTTCTTTCATTTATTTCTACTCACTGGTACTCAAGAGTAAACTGCTGTAAAATATCAAGAAACAATGCAAAATGTTTCTTAACAACTAAGAAATAAAACCTGCCAGTGGCTGTCAAGGGACGATAATGGATTAATTCCGAACCACAATGAATTATTATTCCAGCAGACTTCCACAGAAGTTTGGGTGGGGAAGGAGAGTGTCTAATAATTTCCACTGCCCTTTGCTATGTCCTTTCTAATATTATACAAGATGTATAAGAACTTACTGGGGGGAAAAAAAAAGAACACCCAAACAAATTAGCACAATTGGAAAAAAGCAAAGACAGGAGGGGGGCTGCTCTTCCTTTCTCCTTATTTACTTTGGTAGGGTTGTTTTCCAGTTCCATCAATGTGATCGATACAGTAAGTCACTAATTGCAACAAGACAGGCAAACTGATGTATTTCACTCTCTCCAATTAAAGCACAAAGTGTGTTACTTGAAGTATGCCCCGTAACATTTTAAAAATACCTGGATGTTGGTAGAATAATACAAATCTATGATAAAGAACACTTTTGTTAAATTACCCAATCACTTGAATTTTTCATGGGGGATGGAAGGATACTGTCAGTGACTGATTTCATTATAGAACATATCAGATTACTCACCTGTGAACAGCTGTAATCCAAGATTTTAATATGGGCACTAAGAGCCTGGTCCATGATATCAACTGGTACGTCATCACTATGAGCCAAATTCCACAAAAGGTTCAGCACTTTGTGTGCCATCACACCATCCTTGTCATCCTCTGCAAGCCGACGAATTAACTCAAGTAGTTTCTCACGCTGTTTCTTGCTTGCATTTGTCCAACTTGCCTAAGAAAAGATTTTATTTTATATGAAAAGCAGTCTTTTTTTTTTAAATTCCACATATAACCTGTACCATTAACAAATGATGCAACAATAAAGTGATGCAACTACATAAAGCACTTTATGTTAATGTCTTTCATTAAAGATAAACAGAACATTAGATCAATACGTCAGACACAACTGAATAGCTCTTCTAGTGTTTACAACTAAAGTGTATTCAACTTGAGATGTAAAAAAAGGATCTTTAAAGATCACAGATGTGTTTGTAGAAGTTTACATCACCATCAACAAGTTCACCAACAGACAAAATAGAGTGGACTCAGCTGTTTCTTGCAAATGCTTTCTCAAAACCCCTGCGCTTATACTTAAAAGACTTAAAAAAAACCCAAAACTTATAATCACTAAATGAGTAAAATTTTAGTATCGCCTCTGAACCTAACTGAAACAAATGTCCTCTGCATTATGTTAACCTTCTTCTGAGTAAGTTTCCAATATAACATTATTTCATATCCATCCCTCAAGGTCAGACACAACTTGTGACAGTTTACACACAGAATTCCTGAGCATTTAGTTCAGTATCTAGATAACAGAACATTAGACCCATATTTATCAAACAAGGAGACCTCCATTAATTGGAGCACAAATTGCATGTAAACCAGAATGTGGCTATAACGCATTTATCTAAAAACAGAAAACTTAGTCTACAAAGCTGGCTTGCATTTTCCAGTACAGCAGATCACATCCTAGAAGTGAAACAGGAAAACAAGCTGGATAGTACCACTACTGGAAGCTACAAATGTTCACCTTAGCATACATTAAAAGACAGTGAGTAACAAATTTTCAGAAACAAGTTGTTCTGCAATTTCAATCAAATCATTATATGTTTATAAACATTCAACATTAACTTCCCCAGACTGTTTCATTCTATATATATGTTAACCAAAGAAAAAATTATTACATGATAAAGAGGAAGTTGGGGGAGTGGGGAACAGAAGTGGGGAAGGGGGGAATCTCCTCTACTTAAAGATGGAAAGTAGCAAAGCCCAGTAAACCTCATAAAACCTACTCTAACGCTAGGAGAAAAAACATTATTTACTAAACCACCAATGCTTAATAATTTGGAAGACATGAAAAAAGATATTTAAGACAAATAACTTACTTTATTTGAAAAAGTCAATATTCCTAGGATTACTGAAGGTCACCTTAGTACTACAGGCCTCACAGATGTGCATTATCCAAAAGCATTTAAACCAGAAAACAAAACTGTCAATTAAACTAGCATAACTAGTCTTTGCTTTAGACAGGAAATAAACCAAAAATCTCACAATGAATGCTCATCAAAGAACAGCACAATCTAGCATTTCTAATATTAAGTATTACACACTGTTGCTATACACATTAAGAAGTCTCTTAACACAAGGAAACTGCCTGTACCTAAGAAAAGTAGAAAGTAGACCTTGAAAGTCATATATCTGTATGCAACTTCACAACCCATTTCCTGAATACAGTCAAAATATGCAGGGTTACCTTAAAACAATCAAACAGGTGATCAAGCTGTTCAGGAGAGAAATCCCAAGCTAACTTTGCAAGGAGGTCATGTACATTTTTTACAATGGCTTCGTGTTTTCCTGCCTGTCAAGAAGACAAAAAGAATCCACCAACATTTGTAGCAATCCATATTAAGTCAAGCAGTGAGACATCCTACATCATTTTTACAAGAAGACTGTTTGAGGTGGCCAGCAAGAAAAGCTCATGCTGTGGGAGCAGCGTGGCAAACTGAATACTTACTTCACTGGGAAGTCTCAATATTTAGATTTCCCTTGTATGTATAAGAATAGAATTGTGCTCTCTGTGTGTGTGCACACAAGTATTTAGCATGTAAATACTGCAATGTAATGCTATTTATTTTAACAAAGTCATGCAGAAACAGTAGACAATGAAGCCTAAAAGAGTATTTTAACTTACAAATCAGTATTTTATTTTAATATTGGTTTGGGTTTTTTGGAGGGTTGTTTGTTTGAAAGAAAGGACTTAAAATCCACTTCCTCAATTAATTTCATAGAGGAATTTTAAGCTGTAAAACAATTCTTAGTATTTCCACATAGTTTCTCAGGCTGAAGTACTTCCTTTGTGCTAGTGGATTCATGGACAACTCAAGCTTTCTATTACAAACAGCTTGTTGGCAGACAACATTTTAAAGTCCAGCAGCTTATAAACTTAAGCAGTCTAACAATCAAACAACTAATGGCAAAATGTTGAGTTATATCCTAGACACTGTTTTAAATAAGTGAGTTTGGTGTAAATCACAATTTTGATATTTAAGGACAAGGACAATAAGGAAAAAACAGCTAGCTCAATTTTAACTCTGGGTGAGAAGAAAATTTCTTTCCTACGTGCCCAGGCTGGAAAGTGTATCCTGTACTTTAAATCTGCACTCAAAACCAACAATTTTGGACTATGTGAATCAACAGCTGATTTACTGTAGAAAAAATTCCTTTAAGTATAGAATAGAAAATGCAGAACAAGTACCTAGAAAACAAACTCTGATGTAATTAATCTTGTGCAGTATTAAAAATGCATGCGTGAGCAGTTTTGAAATTAATTTCCTTCTAAAAGCTTGCATCAGTGGTTCACTTAAAAACAACAAAGAAGAGACCAATAGCTTTCTTACGTGCTGTGCCATAAATTCTTATATAGAGTGCCATAATTTTTTCTTTAAAAAAAAAAAAGGTGCATTTAAGTAGTTTTCATGTTATGGGTCAGATTATGAGAGAGGGAATTACTAAACCACTTATTCCACTGGATTTTGCAAAACAAAGTATAATTTTTTTTCTCTGACCAGACCATTTCCTGGATAGAAAGAAAAACTGAGAGCATACAGGGAAGAAAGAACATCTACAATATAACAAAAAAAATGGAGAAGTATGCACAGCTGCTGGGGGGGGGGGAGGGCAGGAAGACTAAGAATAAGACATACAACAGTCTCATCTTGGGAGCTTTTTAACAGACACGGGGAAGCCCTTAAGAACAGAAAAGGCTGGAGAAGCAGTACAAGACAGGAGGAGGAGGTAAGGAACCTGATGTGTGAACTGTCAGCCTGCTGCGCTGAAACAGAAGCACATGTCAAGTTTAGTCAAATGCTACAAAATATAAGTAATGAGACTCCAACACTTATCTCTGCAATTTTATTTCTTGTGCAACTGGATCTTTCCCTGCAACTTAATGCTTGCCTTCAGAGTCTTCCAACATTATTCCTTGAATCAAATATACTTCTATTTTGTGAGCACTTGCTTTGTAAGACACAAAAAAACTCTTCAATAAAACTTAAAACTTATGTTGCCTTCTAAAGGCAAAAGCAGCATGGTTTTACTACTTTTCATAAAGATTTTTATTCTAGTTGTATACTGAGATTCTCAGGGCACTTCTATACCGTCAACTGTAAATTTGTGCATGCTCACCCTCTAAATCCAGGCAGCAACGTAACAGCTCTAGCCTGAAAGCAAAACCACACCATTGCTGCACTGAGCCAGAGCTAAAATAGCCTGCCTGCCTGTTATATAAAGCTACACAGTAAATCAACGCTTCGCTACTGAATTTCATGCTCCAGCTGCTCTTAGAAGCAGTCATTTAATAAGAACTTCTAAAAACTACTAAACACAGGGAGTAGTGAAGCTGGTAAAAACAATTCTGTATTAGCAGATTTTAGTATTCTTACCCTTTAGTCTAGTTTAACTCCATGGCCAAAGCCACAGTGAAACCATCTACCTGAATAATAGTGAATTCCACTTTCCCACAAAAAAAAAATACAGGGCAAAACCACAGCAAGTGCACTGTGGCAACTACACCTAATTGAAAGTCAGGTATTTGAGAGCATGGAAGATCTAGTCCCAAATTCTTTTTTGCTACTGTTGGGGTGGACTATCCCTGTCTTTTAAGGGTTGCACCTCTTGTTCACACTTTTCTGGAAGGGTAAAAAGTTTGGCTTAAACTAGCTTATTGTATGTCCCATTTCCAGCCACTATGAGTAATATAAGTGCTTGGAAGACTTTTTGTCAAATTTCAGATTTGTTTATTTTTTTCCTTATAAAAGGTGAGTTTCTAGTATAGCTAATACAAGCCTACTAACAGCAAACTACCTTCTCAGTCTTTCCCCCCACCCCCAGACTTCTTATAAAGCCAGTTTTGAAAGGTCTACAGACCACAAGCTGAAAACTAACAGTATGATCACAGACCTTAATTCAAGTAATCTATGTATTACTCTGTTACATGATGCAATTTTCTAAACAGGACTTAGGAATAATGAGAAAACAAAGACTTTCTTGAGTTTCAGCCTGTGCAGTTACTGTCATGCTGGAATTGAAGTCTAGAGATTACAAAGTTAATTGAGCCACCAGAGATATCAAGTCAACCCTTCACTAACATCACCTGTAGTCCCAAGTGCTTTAAATGTAATCTGAAAACAGTATGCCTGAAAACACAGACACCTGGATAAATCCACTTCAGCCAAACTGTTACAGTTTCAGAAGAAATGATGGCGTGACAACATCAGTGGACAAGGGAAGAGCTACGGATGTCATCTATCTGGACTTCTGTAAGGCCTTTGACACGGTCCCCCACAGCATCCTTCTCTCTAAACTGGGGAGATACAGATTTGATGGGTGGACTGTTCAGTGGATAAGGAACTGGCTGGATGGTCGCATCGAGAGGGTAGTGGTGAATGGCTCGATGTCCAGATGGAGACCAATGATGAGTGCGTCCCTCAGGTGTCTGTACTTGGGCCAGTACTGTTTAATATCTTCATCAACGACATAGGCAGTGGCATTGAGTACACCCTCAGCAAGTTTGCAGATGACACCAAGCTGAGCAGTGTGGTTGACACACCTGAGGGACAGGATGTCATCCAGGGAGACCTGGACAAGCTGGAGAGGTGGGCCTGTGAGAACCTCATGAGGTTCAACAAGGCCAAGTACAAGGTCCTGCACCTGGGTCAGGGCAACCCCCGGCATCAATACAGGCGGGGCGATGAAGGGATTGAGAGAAGCCTTGAAGAGAAGGACTTGGGGGTACTGGTGAGCAAAAAGCTGGACATGAGCCAACAATGTGCACTCGCAGCCCAGAAAGCCAACCGTATCCTGGGCTGCATCAAAAGCAGCGTGGCCAGCAGGGCGAGGGAGGTGATTCGGCCCCTCGCCTCTGCTCTGCTGAGACCCCACCTGGAGTGCTGCATCCAGCTCTGGAGCCCTCAGCACAGAAAGGACATGGACCTGTTGGAGCGGGTCCAGAGGAGGGCCATGAAAATGGTCAGGGGGCTGGAGCACCTCTCCTACGAAGACAGGCTGAGAGAGTTGGGGTTGTTCAGCCTGGAGAAGAGAAGGCTGCAGGGAGACTTTATTGTGGCCTTTCAGTACTGAAAGGGGGGACTATAGGAAAGATGGAAACAATCTCTTTAGCAAGGCCTGTTGTGACAGGACAAGAGGTAATGGTTTTAAACTAAAGGAGGGTAGGTTTAGACTGGATAGAAGAAAGAAATTTTTTACAATGAGGGTGGTGAGACACTGGCACATGTTGCCCAGAGAGGTTGTGGAGGCCCCATTTCTGGAAACATTCCAGGTCAGGTTGGACAGGGCTCTGAGCAACCTGGTCTAGTTGAAGATGTCCCTGCTCACTGCAGCGGGGATGGACTAGATGACCTCTAAAGGTCCCTTCCAACCTAAATGATTCTATGATTCTATGAAGAACATAAACACACATAAAGTTGGGATATAATACTACCCAATTCCTGTATTAGCCCTTGTTGTGGTATAATCCCAGCTGGCAACCAAGCACCACACAGCTGCTCACTCACTTCCCACACCGCAGTGGGATGAGGAATAGATTCAGAAGAGTAAAAGTGAGAAAACTTGTGGGTTGAGATAAAAAGTTTAACAGGTAAATCTTTTGCTTTACCTACATAGCCACATATAAGCTACTATGAAAAAATTTAACTCTATCCCTGCCAAAACCATTACAGCCCTCTATATTGGAAACTGGATTTAGCCTTCCTACACTTGAAAGACTGGCCTAAGGGCTTATTTGTACAATTAAGTTATTTTCCCTACCAGTTACTTATGAACAAGGATATACATACTCACGCTTGTTTCTATCCTAAAATGACAGTGTATTTTCTGTCTACTCAATAATTAATAATGATTTTGTCTCTTCAGCTACCCTTTACGTGTGCTAAACTCATCTAGCCCACGGGTAGGAAGCCCAGATTCACCCATCAATTAAGTAAACAAGCCAATATCACAAAATTTATAGTTTTTCTAAAACAATCATTACAACGCAAAGGAAAGAATTTGTTGTTCAACAACTTCTAGAACAGGCATTATTATAAGCCTTATTAATAGCACTCTGCCCAGGAAAAATTTATAAAACTCTGGTGACCTCATATAGCAATACACATTACTACATTTTAAAATATAAGGTCATAATGTATCATGTTCTTTCATAACCTAGACTTTGCTTAACATTGAAGGTTTCTTAATACTCAAAGGATAATCTTTGCACCATGATCTGAACTGTTCCTTCCGACTTTACATATATGTGTAATTGAACCCTTCTACTGAAGACACTTGAGAAGACAATTTTGAGATCCAGGACCCAAAAAAAGAACACCATTTGACTTCAAAATTTTCTTTAGTTTTTTTCTAAGACCAAGCATAAGAAGCACAAGTCATCGTCTTCTCTATACATTACACAAAACAAGATCCCTCCTGCACAGTAACAGACAAGCAGTTGAATTCTTTACCTGTGCAGCCCAAATGTTGTCAAGATCCTGCAAAGTGAGGGCTTTCTCTTTGATGACAAAACGAAGAATTTTCTCTAACTTCTCTACATACTGAGGCTGATGAAGACTATCTCTCAACACAATTGATAAAATATTATTCTGCTGGATCCATTCCTAAATATGAAAAGAAATTAGTGCCATCTTGAATTATTGAAGTGTTGTCACTGATATTTAAGCTAAAAGAAAAACTTCAACCTGTTACAGATGAATGACTTTACATACAATATTCTAATTGGGAGAAGTGAGAAAGATGCAGCATAAGAGGAAGGTATTTACCTCTAACTTCCATTTCCTCTTTAAAAAAAAATCCGCATTTTAAATAATCCAATATGCTAGTCAATGCGGTATCTTAAGGGGAAATATCTTTTCAGGCATACTGAAGTCATGAACTCAAAGCATAATGTTCAAACAACTTCAAACATAAAAAGCCAATGGAAAGAACAGTTAACTCTTCTATTCAAGGAAAAATTCTTGCTCTTCCAATTCACAATCATTAAACATCAAAACTAAATTGTTTAAGACACTTTTAGCTTTACTGGTATGCCTACAGCATATCACATAAAAAGGGCATAAAATGACTGCAATACAAAAAGGATAGATTATTTAAGTACTGCCACTATACAGTTTTTAAAAATGCTTCTAAATGAATTAGAGGCAAATATTCAAGCCTTATTTAAGTAGGTGCAATTTTTTTCACTGGTGTCATTGACAAAGTCAGATTAGGGTCATGTATTTTTTGTTCCAACTAAAGCAAAGCAGTGTGTGCTTTGAGCACTGAAAAATAAAACAAACTTAAAGAGCATTATACCTTCCAACAGTGTCCTTGTCCACAGACTTAAAATATTCAAGCTAGTCTCATGAAATACTTAAATCTACAAGTTTTCATTTAAAAACAGAGGTCTTGTCTGAGATGCCAAAGTACAGGGATTATGTAAAAAAACAAGAGAGACCTATTCCCTCCTATTGCTTTAAAAAGTTAAACTGCAGTCATTTTTTGTCGGCAGTGCTTTTGCAGATTATAAATCTCACAACAGGTAGCCAGTCACAAAGATGCAGCAGACAGTGCAAACAATCCCTTAACACATGTAAATTTCACGAAGATGAAGAGAAAATTGTCTTGTCTTTAACTTTATAAATACTCATTTTAACAGTTCTCTACATACGCATTCAAGCATGAAATAGTAGTCAAAGTACGTAAATAATAATTAAATAAAATAAAAATGAGATATCTATAACTTTCTGTACCAAGAAATCCAGCTTCTGAAATGTGGAAAGCAGAGCAGTCTCTTAGAACTCTAATGAGAAAAAAATTACTTGAAGCACAAAAACAGACTAGATCCTTATTTAAATGAACATTTTTTAGATACAGTGGCACTAAAGTTTCAAATGAATCACACCTGTTTTATCTAGGTTTGGGTTTTGTTTTGTTTTTTTTTAAACACTATATAAAACACATACTATTCAAGGATCACTTTTTAAAGCATGTTTTTAGCAGCACTGAAAATAATTCTCAACAGCAGCTTTGAAACAAGTACAGCAATTTTTCACAGAAAGACTACTATTAAAATAACTTATTACCATGACATGTTACCTACTGTATATAATACTAGATATGAAAGTTAGCAGTGTGTGCAGGATCCATAAAATATAGCTACTTCTACAAGTAAAGTAATAAGGAGGAAGAAAACATATTCAATGCATTTTGGTGAAAAGGAGAACTTACTGCCATTCTTTCAGCTGTAAGCCATTCTTCCTCTTCAGGATTACCATGCCGATGAGTATAATATGACACGCTGGATATTACTTTGTTAACTTCATTTAGTGCATTCATTTTACCATTGAAAGAAGAAATTTGTAACAACCTGTAAGAGAAATCAAATGTAAGAAGTGTGGAAAAAAAAAGTCAGAAGTAGCGTATCATATCAGGACTAGCATCTTACCTAAGTATCATTTTTAACCTAAATATTTCTAAGTTTTTTACAGTTTCTTCTTGTCCTGGAACTCTTGAAGCTAAGTTCTTTAGAGATTTGATTATCATTGACAGAGCATCATTTTTGGCTTCATTCTTTGCTTCTTTTTTCAGTTCATCATCTGTTAAATTTTCTAAAAATTGTGGAACCATTTCTATAATTGGAAGGAAATATTTCTTCACCGTATGTAATGTTAGAAATTCGTAACATTGTCCAAATGGCCTAAAACGAAAGAAAAAAAAAAGATCAAAATACCGTAATTGGTAGTTGTGTAATATTAAGCTAGTAACAAGCAATTAACTGAAGAAACTCAAGTCTGTTTACAAGCACATGAAATGCTGAAGGCAAACACAACTAGTTAAGAGATGGAGTGAAGGGAAGGGCTTCAAGAAAAGACTAAGCTTTGCACTAGCATAGTATTTTACTTAGTCTAACTTTCCTAAATATATGTAATTATTATTTTTCAAAAAACTTACTTGATGAGAGCTGCAATTATCTGAACATTCAATGCTGATCCACTCATGAAGCGATCGTGCAAGATCTGAAATCCATTTAATGTGCCAAACTTGTTGATAAGATCTACTAGCCAACCCTGCAATATAATAAACAGTTATCTTCTGACACTTACGAATTACCATCTAGAAATGCTTTCAAGTACCTGTTAGTAACAAAACTTGCTTTAAAGAAGTCCTTACACAATAAACTGTTAGACAGTAATAGAACTGCCAGTGAACTAGCCTATACAGTTTAAATACTCAGTTTTAAGAAAATGCTTAGAAATAGGCAACATAATCTTTCCTGTTATGTCAAAAAACACACAGATGTTGTATATTAATTATTCAAAGAATTTTATCAAATACATGGGAATAAAAATTACTATACTTCAGGTTCACCTTTGGCTACTAAGTTGCTACAGAAAGCATGATGATTCTGGCATTTTTTTCTGGTCCTGGATGTGATAATGCTGCATATATAAAAGCAGTAAGAATGCAAAATAACATCCTTCTAAACATGGTTAGCAATGCAAGGAAATCCAAGGACAACAAATTATTTATCTTTGATTCTTACATATCAATAGCTAGCAGTTCTACTAAAGAAAAAAAAAGAAAAAAAGGAAGAAAGCAACAAAAATATAGTTCAGTTAGCTCCTGAAGTTGGACCAATGCCATTTGGAGCATAATTCTGAAAAATTCAGACTCAAGAACCAGAACAGTTTACTAATCTGCACTGCCAGTTAAAAAAAAAAAAACAAAAAAAAACCCAAACAAAAACCCACCACACCCAAACAAACAAAAACCCCCAAACCCATTAAAAAAACACCAAACAAAAAAACCACACCACACCACAACAAAAAAACACCACCCAAAAAAACCCCATCAACCCCCCAAAAAACAAACCAAAATAAAAAACAAACCCCCAAACGACACTGACACTAGCATCTCAGGTCCAATTAAAAACAACTGACCCACCACTGGGAACTGTAAGAAAAGGGAGAAAAAAATTCCAACTTTATCACATAATCTCCTCCTCAAAACTATGCCACCTACAAAATCATGTTGAGTGAGAAGGTAAATCCATCAACTGGCAAATACAAACAAGCCAATTAACACGGTAGGAATGGCATTCCAATAAAGTTGTGCCAGCTTACCACAGAAACACATGACAGAGTTTGATTGTGGACCAAAGACTGAAAGAGTTAGAAAGGGAAATTTAACTGATCATGATTTAATGAACAAGTTAAAAACAGCAGAACATCTTGGTGATACAGAGAACAAAGGGTTTGGGGTTTTTTTCCCCCTCTAAAAACACTTCTCTATGGCTACTGTGTAATTAGGTAACACTGCATAAAATTAAAAATACAGGTCTGAAAATGCTCTTATACCTTTGGTGATCGTGGGTCAGGAGGACGGGCATAAAGTTCATCTTCAGCGAGCTGGACACCTGCAGGAACTGTTTCTGAGGGACGAGTACCATTATATAGATGGAATTTGCAGTGAGGATTTAAGGCCATGGCAAGAAGTTCAAGAAGGGGAAACCAATCTTGGGACAGCTTGGCCACGCAGAGTTCCACTAGTCGATGAGTGTTGTTAATAATACATCTCTATTAAAAAAACAACAACCAAGAATATGGCAGGGGACTGTACGATGAATATGAACTATAAACTCTGAATCATTTGTACCTAGCATGCAGAGTTACATAAGAGTTTTACAATGTTGTGTTTGTACTTACTCCAATAGAGGCTTTAAACAAATTTTAACTATCTGTTTTCAGCTAAAAATTAAATTTAGGAAAGACAAATCTTTTTGGCTTTTGAGACATTCATGAATCTCCACTGAACTGTTAACTTTTCTTTCTTTCACCCATTTCTCTCACAGATTTTCATTTGCTTATGAAGATCTTCACAGTTTCTAATTTGGCATGTGACTAGCTATCCAACAGGCAGTTTTTATATTCAAGCAGCTACTACAAACATTCAGAAGTTAGGAGGCTGCTAAAAGCTTTTACTAAAAAAGCAAGTCTTCATGTCCTAGCATGCGCATAAGAATAAGCAGGTCTCTAGACATCTGGCCAAAGACAGCCTGCCTAACAAGAGCTGCACTATGAACACATGAAGTTCAGTTCCTCCCTGTATCATCTCTCATGTTTTATTTCCTTCCAAAAACACCAGAGGCAATATGACAAAACAATGACAGAAGGATGACGACCCCCACCCAGAGCCATGTATACAAGAGTTGTCCCAGTTCTCTGTTGAGATGAGTTTCAAAAATGAGATTCAGTCTCTGCAGTCCTCATAGTCACAAAAAGGCAGTCTCCTTCCTCATTAAAATTACCTTGCTTTTCAGAAACACAGATTTAAAAACTCACATGAATCTCAAACTTCCAGCCACTCACTGCCTCATCTGTAAGGATTTTTGTGAAAGATATTGTTAACCCATCTCGAAAAAATCGCTGGCATGCTTCACTTTTGACATCAAGGCCTATTTTAAAATACAAAAGAAAAAAAAAAACAAGCTATTAGACATGCAATTTCATTAGTAGTTACATTAACTTTTAAATACTGAAAGTAGTGATTTGGACTTCAAAGGTTTGGTGTTCAAAGTTTCAGAATTATTTTTTTAAAAAGCAGCCTTGGATGAAGACAGACTTACAAGCTTGAATGCACAAAAACCTGATGGATTAATGTTCCAGTAAAGCCACCTCAAAAATTCCTTTAGATAATTTTAAAATTATTTTTAAAAACATGTGATAGGGGTTCCCCCCCCGACCTGAAACACTCAAAAATATAGTAGCAAAAATAGCAATAAATAAAATATTTATCCTCCATTCTCCTGGTATACATGCATTTGTGTTCTTCTCTTATTTAGCTGCTACCAGTAAAACCCTCAGTGAGGAGGAGAAAGGGTGAGACCTGCTCAGCTTCCCAGACAAAATTAACCTGCAAAAATAAACATGAATCCTTCTGTCTCTCACCCTCCTTGAAGTACAGTTTCTTGTAATTCTGCTGCCAGGATCCAACACACCTAGAACAGCCACCCTATCTCAAGTTTAAAATTAAAGAACAGTACTCCAGACTTCTTAACTATTTTAAAACCCTGGAGTTATTTATAACCCAATATCTCAAGATACTTGTATTCCCCCTTCAAAAGTTCAGTTAGAAAATCTAAATAGGGCTAAAAGTCAACAGAAAAATACATCAGACATGTATCAGTTCACACTAGAAACAATGAAAGCCATTGGGCACATTATAAAAAGAAAACTGTGACCTGCCTGCACAGTTTCTTTACAGAACACATTTAATTTTCAACACGGGAATCTTAGCATTCAACAAGCCTACAGCATCCAGATTCACAAAAATTACTGCCACCACTCCCCCACCCCCCCGCAACCTTCTTAAATGAGGCATCTTAACAGTAACTTCCACTGGTTAGGGAAGGATTGATTTGGGTTGTCAAATTAAAGCTCCTCATAGTCACAAACAACTGTGTAACAGAGGCTCCTTTCAAAAGTGGTCACAGAACATCTGCCCTACTTGTTAGTACATACCACAAAGGCTTTCCAAACAGGGCTTGCTAAGCTATACTCTATGGTATGTGCAGTTCTCAAGCAACTCGAGCAAGAATCTTTGGAGAGCCCCTGTCACCCTCCTTGAAAACCACTCCAGTGCTCCCTTGTTTTATCACTACCAGAGATACATGATATACACTATGCAGCCAAGTATAAAAAACTCCACATTACCTTCCTATGTAGCTTGCAGTCTGAATAGCTGACATCCCTACACTATATAGTAAGTGTTAAGACCAGTAACAAAAGGCCACAAGCCATAGCAATGACATGACAAAAGAGAAGAGAGATGGACACTGCCTAAAACTTAGGCATCTCTAGTAGAAAAAGAACTTTGTTAAATTAACTCCTCGAGGAGGTAAAGATGACAACCTCAGCCTATACAAAAGAAAGGACAGAGAAGGTATCCACTGTGGTCAACTTGGCCCTGGGGAAACGTTCCTTTCTAAACCCAAACATAACAGTGAACTTAATTCTTGAATACAAATTTAAAGGCACTCAAGTGATTTTAATGCTCCTTAGAATACCAGTATACCTGACTGAAATATCTCTCCAACTTTCAAGTACTTCTTGGACCATGTCCCCCCACAATGGTTGGCCAGCTTTGGTCAGCAAGACACTTCAAACCAAGTTCAGGAATACCAAAACAGACTATGTTTCAAAATACAGTGTCCTTTTTGTACTTCACTGAACTTGGAAAGAGAGGGAAGATGTAGAACCTTAGAAGGTAGTTGTATGACTCCTGGATGTACAATCACCTTCTACCTTCTCCCACAACACTGCATACTGCTGAAACAACATATGACACTTATGGAAGGAACGAAGGCTAGGTATCTACAAAGACCGGAGTATCATCAAAAGCGGGGTACAGGAGTCCTAGAAGACAGCAGGTTGGGAGAGGAAGCAAGAGTAATCCAAAGACAGTGACAAGAGAAACAGCCATTACACTCAGCACCTGGCATCTACTGCCAGTATCACTAACTCTTAGGTAAGACCACAAGCAGCCATTTTTCCCCCTGTTGTCCAAATTCTGAGGGCAGAGAAGGATAAGGAAGAACACAAGAGATAAGTAAGTGCATGCAGCCCTGAACTAAGCATTTAGAGAAAAGTTGGAGAAATGGATTATGCAGTGAGAAAAAATTGGATACGAAAGCAAAAGGTGATGTGCAATATACAATATACAGGAGCTGCAATTAGGGGACTGGAGGAAGAAGAGAAGGCTATTTGATTTCTGTACCTGCACTTAAAAGTCGTCAGTTTGCCAGATAAACCACGCAGAGTGTACTAACCCTGCCACAAGAGCAGAAACACTCTGGGTCCAAAAAACTTGTCAGTCCAGATGCAACTGTAAATGAACAAACTCTGATGTATCTAAGGGGTATTCAACAGTATAGGGTTGGAGCACCAAGGCCCCAAGCAAAATCACCCAGCTCCTCTTCTCTAGGACTTCAGATTACACAACTTTGTACCTGCAACCCCAAAGCTGAGCTAGCTCCACACACTGGTGTGGCGCTGTGCCAGTAAAGCCCACCAGACCTAGAGCCTGAGGAAGCGCAGCACAGAAACCTTTCAGCAGCTTGATACGGGCTGACTCAGACCCTGCAGAACTGACAGTGACCTGGAGCTGATAAGCTCTAGGGAAACCCACGCTCACCCATGGGCACAGTGGCTACACCTGGCACTCACATATTCTGGGAGACTTTCAATAACTCTTAAATCATCATGATTATGATCATCAGGATTATCATCAGGAGTATAAGTCCTTCCAACACCAAGACACTGCACTGGCCCTGCTGTAGTTCACTGAATTGGTTGTAGCCCAAATACCTGGCTGGGAAACTTTGGAACATGACAACACAAAGCTGATGTCCTTGCTTTAGACAGAGGGCTAAAAATAACCATTTCAAGAAAACGTAAAAGATACAGCTTCAGTAGGGAACTCAAGAGTGGTCTCACAGAAATGCAGATGGATCGTCTAGAGATGGTATTTAGAGAGGATACTGGAAACAACTCCCATTATTGGGCTGCCTAGATTTTGGATACACGTGTGCTCATGCACACTCAATTTATTTTTTTTTTTAAGCTCTAGGGCCTGCCTCTTTACTCTTTCTCACTCTGTAAGCCTTTGCAATTCATCAATAACAAAGATTTGGGATCAAGGTTGAAGGTTTAGGTTGTGCAGTGAAATCTCACTTCAGTTTAAATAAGTGTTATGGTTTCAGCTGGGATAGAGTTAAATTTCTTCACTGTAGCTGGTATAGTGCTGTGTTTTGGACTTAGTATGAGAATAATACTGATAACACACTGATGTTTTAGTTGTTGCTGGGTAGTGCTGAACCAGTCAAGGACTTTTCCAACCTCTCATGCTCTGCCAGGTGCACAAGAAGCCGGGAGGGGACGGGGCACAGCCAAAGGAGCCGATTCAAACTGACCAAAGGGATATTCCATATCATATGATGTCATGCCCAGTATATTAACTGGGGGGGGGTTGGCTGGGGCAGGCAGCAATCGCAGCTGGGGAACCGATAGCGCCGGTTGGCGGGTGGTGAGCGGTTGCACCGTTTGTGATTTTTTTCTGGTTTTTGTTCCTCTCCCTTGTTCTTCTACTTTTAATTATATTATATTATCCTAAACCTTGTTATTTATCATTACTATTATTGCTATTTTATTCTAATTAGTAAACCGTTCTTATCTCAACCCACGAGTTTCCTTGCTTTTGCTCTCCCGATTCTCTCCCCCATCCCACAGGGGTGGGGGGAGTGAGTGAGCGGCTGCGTGGTTGCCAGCTTAGTGCTGGTGCTTAGTTGCCGGCTGGGGCTAAACCATGACAATAAGCTACAAATTCTAAGAGTTGCCTTGCATCTTGCTTGTGTGCGTGTCACATTGGAAAGTTTTGGCAGCATATTAAAAATTGAATGTAAACATTAGAAGCAATAAAAGCCACAACAAAGGCCGAGCAGTGCAGGGTCATTGAGGGGATTTGAAAGGAAGATTGGAGAATATTCTAGCCTATAACAAAACCCAAGAAACCTAAAACAAACTTTTTTTTCCTCTTTACTTTCAAATTTATAGCATCCAACTTACTCTGGCATTTATATCCAGAGCAAATCTCATTACTCGCAACATTTCATAAGTATTCCAGAATTAGTGTGAAGATAAACATCAGTCTTGCTATTAAACACTTTTTCAAATAGGTTTTCTTCTATTAGCAAGTAACTTCAGACTATCATTTGATAGTCTCATGGCCTGCTTAATGAAGAATAATACATTGATGCCTACACATAAAAAGATAATCTCCCATAAATAAATGCATCTGCCAGGAACAATGCAAGTCACAGTCTACACGGGATTCATACTACTCTCAAATCTGCTCCTTGCACTTGAAGGTGGTAATGATTATATTTAATTCTTATGAGTACTTTCAATGCAGTTCACTTATGTCCCTTTCAATTTCAGTTCCTGAAAAGATTTAAAGAGGATGCAAATATCACTCTTATTTTACAGACAGAGTCACAAAGACAGACGTTACCCCCGAGTCACTCCAGAATGCCAATGCCGATGGCCACTGGCAATGTTAGGAATAAAAGCTACTTAGCAAACCCTAACCACTAGAAAATGGTGCTTGATAAAAAATTTAGTGGTCTCTTTTTACATTTTGTTGCTTCACAATCTAAATGAGTTACAGACTGCAATATAAAAATGATGTAATTCAACAGCTGGTTATTTTTCAACTTCTCCTTTTAGTTCTTCCCTTTTGAAACAGAACTCCTCAGATTAAGAAAAATGCCCATGGACAGGTATCAAGGTGTCCAATCTTAGATCTTACTGAGATAATGAAACACGTTTTCAATCTATTCAAAAAATGTACACAACAGAATCATTTATATAACTTCTCTATATATACACGGCTCTGAAACAGCGTCCGCCAAGTTTTGAGCTACCCAGTGTCAGTTACACTAAGTGGGCACCCTATCATATTCCTTGAGCACTGAAAGTTATCTAGAAAAGAACCATCTTAGCCATCATGTAACTTCAAGTAGTGAGGGGGAAAAAAAATCTAGGATGTAACTGTAAAGATAACATAGTTAACAACCAACTACTTCCAACAGCTTTCCTTGTTTTCTCCTTAGCCAATAATCCTTGCGTAGGTAGACACATAAGAATTCATCTAGAGGGCAAGAGGAAAAACAATTAAATAGCAACGCAGAAGCCCTTTTCAGAATTAGACATCAACAACTTAGCAAAAATCGAAGTGCATAAAGCATATGAATAGACTTCCACTGTTTTTTACAACTTCAAGAAGAAAAAGAGAAGACTTTTTGTTTGGGAACTTTCAACTAAGTCTGACGCTTTGGAGAAGTACGTTGATGTTAGGAGTAGCTAAAAATCTCATTCTGCTCTTATTACTTCATTGCACTGACAGTTTTTTGATGGGGTTTTTTGGGGGGTGGGGTGGTTTGTTTTTTTTGTTTTAAATTATGACTTAACAGCTGGCAGTACATATATCTCTCACAAATCACAAGCAGATAATTTTTTTACTGCACTGTTCCAACAGCCCAGACACAGAGACGGCTTCATTTTCTTTCTCTAAGTTGGCATTTCTTTTGCTCCTGAACAGACGCAATCTCTTGAAAATTCTACACTCACCTTAGGACTCCTGCCAGGCCTAGCTACATGCAAAGAAGCCAATTCCAAGTGCAACTACGGCTGATAAATCAGTGTTGGCAACAACATGTCATTATCCTATTTTGGATCACAAGGGTGCACCTTAACTTCTGTTTCTCCATAGAGTGCTCCAAAGCAAAAGAGACGTACAGAAAACAAGCAAGATAACCCAGAATATCACGACCACAATCAAATTTTTATTCTTAAAACTGCCTAAGAATAACCTTTATTAGCATGGAAATGAAGTCATCCTGGTCCAGCTACTCAGAAGTATGGAACAGGCACTTTGTATGTCACTATATTTAAAACACAACTAGCTGGTAAGTGTATATCTCCTAGAAAAATATATTGATCTGATATCTGGTATTATTCAAATACTGGGGCAACAAACACTGTCCAAAAGAAGAGACCAAAGCAACTTTCCAGGAGAACAGAACTTTCCAGAACACATGACGAACTTGTCAATCTGACTAGCACAATTTAGCAAACACACACACAGTCCTGATACAGAACTCTCCTACTTCAAAGCAAGTCTGACATAGCAAGCAATATGGTAGAATTATTAGTCTAAGTCACACTGTTTGAAATTCTAACTTCTCTCTAATATTCTCAAAAGTATGTATGTGCCAGATTTAAACAAAAATTTATTGCAAGACATTTGGAAAGTTAGATTATAGCAATTTCTTTTTTAAAAAAATAAATATAATTCTTTGAGTTTTAATATCTGTTATAAAGACCAAACCCACCAGGTCTGATATCAAAGCGAATACGAAAACAGGTAGGACAGGAATGACAAGATGTTTATTGCTGTGAGGTTATTCAACTGCCCTACTCATGCTAAGGCACCTAATTTCTAAATACATTGATGGCCTTCTAAAACCTCTGATCTGCGAAGGTTCTGCAGACCACTCTGACACAATTTTCAGGACCTGGGCTGTAACAGAAATAATTGAGAATTTTTAAGCCTCCACCAGGGATTCAAAAGAACAATACAAGACTTTACACACCAGCCTAATAAACATTAATTGTCTTTTCAGCTTACCTTTTTTACTTAGGTCAATAGCAGCTTCTAGAAGAACTTCTAATTCCCCTTTCGGCAATACAGGAACAACCCATCGAGGCCTATATCCAAAAACAAAACAAACACCCCTGTATTTCAACTGTGCTTCTTAAAAATCAATAATCCTTGCCCCTCTGTAATACTTTTAATATAGGGTAAGAATATACATGTTTAAAGGCCCTGAGGAGCACTCCATTTAAAAAAAAAAACAAAACAAAAACAACAAAACAAAAAAAACCACTCCAATTTGAGCCTCTTTCTCTTTACAACTCTAACCCAATAAGAAAAGTATTTCAAGAAATCCAGTGAAACAAAGATGCAATAATCCCAATTTCACTATCAAGATATTTGCACAAATAATCTACACCCTCTGAAAAAGTGTGAAAATACCTGTTGATCATGTCATCCAACTTTGCCAGGTCTGTGTGTGGAAATGCAGGCTCCTCATCTTCAAGCTGGGGTGGAGCATCTCCTTGGCCCTGCTCATCAGGCGGGGTAGCTGGGGAGTTCTCATTGGAAGAATCAGGTGAAGAAGTCTGAAATTGGTATGGAAAATACTTTAAATACAGCCTGCACTTAAGTGCCACATTTTGGCATTTTTCATTCACACTGTATTTAAAAAAAAATAATCACTTGAAGTCATAAAATATAATAAAATAATTATTTCAGCTTTATTAACAAGAACTAGAGCATAAAATGTGCTATATGCTATCTCAATAGTTTAAAAATTAAGCTACTTTCCCAGTGGGGAAATTGGGTGGTTTTTTATCACACTACTACTTTCAGCAGACCACCTATCTAGAAGGTGAAAATAAAGACTACAGGGATGCTCCAGTTTTTACAAATCTTCTGCAGAAAAGATTACTATTTTAGATAGAAAGACAAACTTCAGCAACTGCACAAAAAAAAACTATCATGAAAAATATTTTCTAAAAAATGTTGCTAAAAATGAGTAACACGCTACTACAGCTGACTACTAACCAACCTCTAAGAACATGGTTAGTTAAGTCCATTTTGATGGGCCATACAAAATACAATGCATTTTGTAGATGTATGCTTATTTGTATATACAAATAATATGAATCGACAGTAAAAAAGATTCAAATCAGGACAGCAAGATATAGGAGGACAAGGCAGAACCAAAACCTCTAGCATATTTTTCACACGTTGTACTGCGTCTGGTTGGCATGGAGTTAATTTTCTTCACAGCACCCTGTACAGTGCTAGGTTTTGGATTTGTGACCAAAACAGTACTGATAACACACCAGTGTTTTGGCTGTTGCCAAATAGGGCTTGGACAGATATCCAAGGCCTTCTGTTTCTCATTTTGTCCCCAGCAGTGAGTAGGCTGGATGTGGGCAGGAGGCTGGGAGGGACACAGCCAGGACAGCTGACCCCAACTGACCAAAGAGATACTCAATACCATATAGTGTCACACTCGGCAATAAGAGAGGCGGGAGGTTTTTTCCCCAAGGTAGCTGTTGCTTGGGGACTAGCTGGGCATCCATCAGCTGGTGGTGAGAGACTGCGTTTGCATGACTTGTTTCCCCCCCTACCCCTTCACTTATTAAGCTGCCTTTATCTCATCCCATACAATTTCTCACTTTTCCCTTCTGATTCTCTCCCCCATCCCACTGAGGCAGAGGGAGCAAGCAATGGGGTGGGGGCCTACCTGGCAGCCAGGGTCAGCCCACCACACATGTTCCAAAGAACAACTCATTCTCAGGAAGTAACAACCATTAAGCCTTATGGTATTAAATACCATCTTCATACTGAATTAAATGACAAAGCATGGCTTTTCTTTTAAATGGGTTTGGCTGCACTGCTTAAAAGCATCTTTTCTGGTATTTTTTCCCCAAGAAAAAAGAATCATCACATTATGATGTAGTATTTCAAAGTTTTTGCTTGTCCTTTGAAAGCAGGATAACCTGTTCAACAGAAACACACTAAGTTCTTCAGAAGTCTAGTACAATGAACAGAGACCTAGATGAAGCTGGTCTTAATGAGCCGCTATCTGCTTGTAAGATGTTTTAACCAAAAAGGGCTTTTGCAGAACTGTGTATGAACTGAACTCACAGAGAGCAGTTTTACCAATCCGCGGCATGTAAGTCTAAAATGTGATTCTGAGGAAGCTTCTGATATTATTCCAAGACAGCTTCTTATCCAAAACACATATGCTTGAAAGAACTATGCCACTGCCTGAAAAGGGAGCATCTTTTGCAATGCAGTGCTCCCTAACTGTATCTACTTTGCCAATAGCACTGCCTTCATCCCTCAAAACCTTTCTGTACTTCCAGACACACCCCAAAAAATATCTAACTTAACTAGACATCTCTAGGAATATACAAACTCAAGTAATCCAGAAACACTATTTCTAAAGAACTACCCCTTTATTTTTAGACAACTTGATTGTTAATATCATACCTGATTCTGCTGGAGGGGAGGCTGGGACTGTCCATCAGGAGCCTGGCCCTGGCTATCATTCCCTCCTACCGGAGAGCCACGAGTCGTGGCTGTCATACTCGACACAGGGCAGATCTTTGCAATTTTGTCTGCTTATGTAGTTGTTGTGAGAGAAGAAATTATAGTCCACTTAGTAAAGCTGAGGTACCAGCATATGCTTGCCTTAAAAAGCTCCAACTCAAGAACATGCCATCTTGCAGAGACCATTGCATAACCTAGGGGAAAAAAAAAAAAAAAAGACAATATGCTATACTGACACACACATATGAAAGTAATCCATACCTGGAAAAGAACACTACAAAACCAAATACACAGATACAAAGAATCTTTTATTTTAGACTTAGTATTTCTTTTTATTGAGTAGGACTGACATCAGAAGGAGGTACCATTTGAAATATTTAAAATTATTTTCACGTTCTAAGTAAAAACTCCACTGATAATTACCTCTATACCACCGAGAAACTGACACACATCCAAAATGCAGCTGTTTACTCTGACTCTGTTGTGCTTGAATTGGTACAGTAGATTTTTTTCAATCTGAATTCAAGGTGTTGATTAAGAACCTGGTTAAGACCACGAACAGCCAAATTTGTCATCTTTTCCAATACTCTTTTTCTGACGCTGTCTAACTGCGGATGTCTGATAGGGAGTTAGAGATTGATCCTACCTTAGCTAAGACTAATAGAGGCCCTGCAGCCAAACTTTTTTTATTAGCACATCAGTATTTACCCAGGGCATTTGACCTGTATTCTCTTCTTCCAGTACATGCCTATGAAAGCCTGGGCCCACTGGCCTTTCAGGCCCACTGCAAAGCCCGTCACATCCCCACCAAGTATTTTAGTGGATCATATGAAGAAAATTCCGACATTAGATTTATTTGTTTATCTTCTAATCATGATATACCAACAGTTCAATAATCACTGTTTCAACTTCATTGTGTTAAATACAGAAATAAAAAGTTGCATTAAGTTTTAACAGCAATTCCACTCTATACCACAGGGCACTGTATAACCACAGAAGATGAAACATAACTCTCCAGGGTAACTCAAGACTTCCAAGCACCACATACACCAACAACAGTACTCAAAGTTCAAAAGCCAAATACAGAGGTAGAAAGAATTGTATGAGCCTTCAGAAAGAGTCATTTGGCAGTGTGAAGTTTCTCATTCAATCGGCAAAAGCTTCAAGTTAACAAGTTAGAGTGAAATTTCTGCTGCAACACTATGTATATTTAAGTGTTTTATTATGACGTCTCATCTCAAATTAGTTTTCAGTGCTGTTATCTTTCTCCAAGACACTTTAAAACCTTTTCCTAAATTGTGCAAATTTGCAAGCCGTTACATATACAATAAAAATTTTGATTGAATACACTATTCATCCCCTGCTGAGTCTCCAATATTAACAGCACCAACAAATTCAGAAATCTCTAATATTGTCACTAAAATAGTGTTCAGTTTTGAACAAAACTGTATTCTTTGAGTACAGTCAATGGTAATCCATCCCCACCCTTCAGAACTCATATTCGTAAGGCTTAGTAAGCCTGCTAAGTCTGGGACAAAGGCATTATCACCTCAAATTTTCTTTAGGAAGAAACTGATATTTTAAATACAATTTTAAAAATAAACTTATTTTAATTGCTGCTCTTTTTTAAATGCCCTCCTGAGTATTTGTTTTCTATTGATGTTTAGAAAGATCGCTAGATATGAAGTATTAGCAGGACTAAGCTTCCTACTATTATATATAGACACACACACATATATACACATATATGTGTACACACACACACTGCAGTCTACTGCAGTTCAATGCAGTCAGTTCCCCTGCACTACCTGACTGAGGCTTCTACGTACTTGCACAACCCAATGAAATCAAACTTCTGCCAACTTACATTGTACTTTTCAACAGCCCTAAGCCAACTACCACAATAAGCCTTCCTTAATCACCATCATTCTTCCTTAACAGGTCTGGTTCACAATATGGCCCCATAAAAACCTGTGCTGGCACAAGGAGTGAGGTAGCAAAGAAGCAGGAAAAGGGTGTGAAATAGCTCCTTTCAGCAGCAGCATGGTCTAGGTTGGCTTAAACTGCAGAACGAAGCGACCACTGGCAGCTGTGGTTCCACAATAACTTCTATCAAAAGTGCAAGCTGCTTCAGTCTCATCTTTCTTATTCTAATGCTTCTGGCTGAACTATCNCAAAACTTACAAAGGCTGTGATTATTCTTCAGTTTCCTTAATTACCTGAACTAGTGTACTTCAAGGCCAGAGAGTATTCATCCTAATGCCAGCCAGGGAGCCAAGACAAAACTGCAGCTCTCCTATTAGACTGACTTACACTAGTGTGGATTTACCCTCAGATTTTGCCTCTGTGCTTAGCTGAACAGTCTGGGCAAAGCATTCTTGTAAATTCCTTTCTACTCAAGGTGAGTGACATGATTTAACTAGGAGACACAAGAAAACTACTACTGAAATAACCAACTTATTCAAAATCTTGTAAATTCCCGAAGAAAAACAAAATCTATGTAACAAAAATATAGATAATTTTTTAGACACTAGCAAAAACAGCATATTTATATAAAGGACTAACGTATCTTTTTCTTCCTCTTATTTAGTGACTGCTTAAGACTCTAATCAGAATATTCTATGTATTTTACTTAAACTACATTCCCAGAAAAGTGTATTTCAAGGCCTCCAGAGAAGTTCACTTGGCTTGGCCATATGCTTAAGACAAGGCCAACTTCTTAAGTGAGTTCATCACTTCTCCCATCCATTTGTGTGATGTCCTCAGAGATAAAAAAAGTACCTTCAAGTTATGCTGCAGCTAACTAAAACCACCCCATCTCCAATAAATGGTTCAATTGCTTCTTGTAGTATCTGCATATCCTAAATTGCAAGGATATCCTTGCTCAGGTATTTTACTTCTAATTACAGACTATACAAACATGTTTTTGTAAGCACAAATCATCATCCAATTTATGCATTTTAAACAGTATTAGAGGGGAGTAATTTACCATTCCTGTTTTCAGCCACTGATTTAACCATTTACACTGCTGAGGAAGTATCAAAACTGCATGCCCACAAGAACACACTACTGCTTTAATTTCTCTAGAACTGATTCACCATGAAATTTCAAATTCCCATCACTTCTTTAATTCAGATTATTCAATTTCCAATTTTTAGAGTTAAAACTCTAAAGGCACCGTTTGGCTCAGCTCAAGAATAGTCTTTACACCTACTTACAGTTAATTTTATTATTTATAAACAAATGTAAGCTGATGCAGTGACATCTTGCTTTCGAGTACACAGGCAGCCCAGCAGAACCAATTCCAATTGCCTGTATCCAGCTGAATTCTAATGGAAACTCTATATTAATTTTTATACACATCTGATTTCTACTATAGTTGATTTTGGATTCAGCACACTAAGCCATGTTAATAAAATTATCACCTTTACCCAAAGCTTTGAAGGGATGTTTTGATACAGTGTCAAGATGGAGACAAACGCCTATCAATGACAAACTACTCCACTGTTAATCAAGTGATGTATGAGGCTATGAAGACCAAGTCAAATGAATACCACTGAGGTTTGCTTTTGATTGCCAACTGAGCAAATTCTGATTTGCCATGCTTCTGCCATCTCCTTATGTCACGCTGGTGCACCACTAAATTATAAGTCAAGCCTTTGCTTCACCTGACTCCTTGTAATTTTAGTAGCACCAGGAAAAGGCAACTATAGTTTTTTTGACTCCACATGCTCCCCATTTAGAAGACGCCACCAGCTGCAAGTAGCATTCCAGCAGAGCACGAGCAGACTGCGTGCGTAGAGGACACTGGGCACAACACTGCCCTCCTGGGCGCTGTCCTCCCAGAGGGGCCTCTGCTTCCAGGCTCAGGCATTCAGTACAGCTGCACATCTGAGCCCCACCTCAGATTCCACAGCCAGCAACCTCGCACCTGCGTGGCAGAATAGGTTAATTTTGTTTGGGGAAGAAAGGTAATCAACCACCTTTTCAAAAGCCAGGAAAAAAACATCAGACATAGGTTCCTGCGTAAGTGCTAGATAAGAAGCAAATATGTACATATTACTCTGTTACAGGATAACATGTAACAGCAAATACAAAGGATGGCATTTTAGCATATAATGATCAAGGAACATATATCATTTTCTAGCACAGTTGACTTCTAGAACAACTTTCATCTGAGTTTCTCAAAGTTGTCTCCTCATAAGTAACTGAAATACTCCAAATACATACAGCCTTTCTCTGAAATTAGCTACTTATAGAGTCTCAGAAGAAAAGTGAATGCAAGGTGACAGATGACAGTAGCAGACTGCAAAATACAATTTATTGTTCATGTGCATTACCTAAGCCCTATTTTTCCTTTATTTAAAAAGTTTTCTCGTTATATACAAGAGAGAATATATGCCACAAAATCTACTTTGCAGTATGCTAACAATGTATGCCAGTATACTAGTCTACTTAACATGTAATAGCAGAGCTTTCTAAAAATCATACAACTATGCTACAGAAAAATATAATTTTATTTTCTCCAGCATTATTTATAGAATGACGTTTCTACCTTAACAGATGTCACAGATGGTGTGTTTTTTCACCATAAGTGCTGGACTGAAAAAAAGCTTAACTGCAATAACACAAATTCCAGGTTGAAAGGTGTCACAGATTTGTTTCATATAGGATTCTGGGAACTGCTTTCTTAAAATCATAATAAATACTGACTCATCACAAGGGTTATGATGTGATTCTAGTCTAAACATTCCAGACATAGGAATCTAACCTTCTACCCTATTCCTTTATTTCAATCAAAACACCTTCCCATGTAGAAACACCTCCCTCAAAACTGTAACACTGACCTAGTTCAGTAGTTACAATCTATACACACCCCCACACATTTATCATTTCCTTTCTTTGTGCCTTGTGTCTTTCAGGAAGGAGTAAATTATTTATATAATAAGAATAGAAAACTGGTGGTCCCAGCAATTTGCTCATTAACACTGACATGCACTAAAACTGAAATGTATTCAATGACTGATGAAAAACTTGTCATTAAGCTACTATTCAGTAGAGCAAGAAGTGTCTAACTTCAACCTTTAAAAAACACCTGAGAAGCAGCAGAGGAAAGGTTATTTCAAATAGTGTATATTACAAAGACAATTAATTTAGATTCCTTCTCCTAGTAGAGTTTCTGGAACACTGGGAACATCCATACAAACATACAATTCTATTTGCCCTCAATATCATATGACAAAATAAAGAGGGATGTCCTGAAACATACTTCAGTTCTTTCAGGATTTTTTCTTTTTAACTTCAAAGCTTAGTGTTAGAACTAAGTGTAGCTAAGCTATATCTACTTAATGGTACGTGACCACTTTGTACGAGATGCTCCTACTCCTAGCATTCACGTTAATTTAAGCAAGCAGTAAAAGCACAGAAATTGAATTTCCAAAAGAAAGCATCACCGCTTATTTTCAGGTCAAAGGCAAAGCAGAGGGACCACAAATCTCAACCCTATAAATATGGTCTCAAAGGAGTCATCTAAATGCATTCAGACCTTCAAGTATAAGCTAGGCAGCATTCTATGCTGAAGAGACCGTAGAGGAATGCTGCAGAAAATGCTAGTTTTAAGCAATGATCTTTCCTCCTCTTTAAGCAACAAAAACGAGTATTATCTGTATTATGGACTTACAGGTGTGACAAGCTGATCCTATTGTCTTCCACGCAGATTTTAGAGCACTGGGGGGCTTATGAATTTGATATTCATAGGTTGAAAAGTTAAAGTTCTGGGGACATTCAAAGATTGGAGCCTTAACATGAATGAGATTTGGGGAAACCAAAGTTCAACAATCTCAAAGAAATGAAAATACAATATTTACACCCTGTGTTAAGAGAACTAAATACTCATATATGTGGCATAATTCAAGAACAGGGATAGAAATTCAATATTTCTCCCATTACTATTTAAAAAAAACCCAAACAATTAGACTTAAAAGGCTTAATGACACAAAGAGCAATTTTTTTTTATTATAGTTCTGTTACAGCAAAACCAGGTGGACAATTTCATCTTTTGAAAAAATTTTCCAAACAGAAAACTGGACAATGGTACTGATTTCTCATATAACCAGACTTAAGACACACCAAAGAAGAGCAGAATCTGACTACATTTAACTGTTTCAGGTGTAACAGATAGCCTAGGCTTACGGTTCTCCAATTCCCTTTTCAGGTGATTGGAAGTAAAGTCTCTCCTCAGGCTTCTCTGGCTACAGCTGACCTGCTTCCATCAAGTCTCAATACAAAATTCTCATATAAATGCCAAGCTTGGAGCCCAAGAAATCCTAACCAAAGCAAACCACATTCAATCTAAGCCTGAGAACCCAGTACTTGGCCCTGCACGTAAAGGCAACAGAACTGCCATATTCAAAATGTATTAACTTCTTGTTTCCACATGGAGTAACTTCCCAGAGAACTTAAAAAACCAAAGGAAATCCCTTGCACCGTTCAAAGGACTGTCCTACCTCAAGGCAATGATCGATGATGGTCAGGCCCTGAAAGGGAACTGGACAGCAGCAACAAGCGTCTTCCTCCAAGACATTCACTTGCCAATAATTCTTGGGACATTTAACAGTTAGATGGCATACCGCTGGTTACTTAAAGTACTTGATGGTTTTTCCCAGAAAACGTAACAAGAGGTCAGGTCACCAGATCATACACTTAGTTCTGGCTGCCAGACAGAAAAGTCAATTTCTGTTCCTGTTCTGAAGGACGACTGTTTTGCTCAGGTGACAGTAAATAGAGAAGAATACCAAAGATGTAGCACACAGAAAGCAAGCAGTCAATGCCTTACATGCAAAATCAGCAAATGTTACGACAATTAACCAGTTCCCTTCAGTGAGCTGCGGCCTTGCTGCCATGCTTTTCTGTAGGCGTACATTTCAGGCCGCTGTCACGGACGAAGCGCTCAGCAAGACTGGGCCTCTCACCCAGTACAACTATTCCTCCACTCTCAGGAGCTTTCAGTGGGAGTTACACTGGTTCAACTGGTATGAAACCATATCCTCAATTATATTCAATATCTCTCAATGACAGAAGAAGGAGGGACATAAAATTTACAGCCACTGCAATTCTATTATTTAAATTCTTGTTTTAAACATATCCAAGTGATTAAGAAACTACATTCAAGGCACTGGTAAGCAGCTAAATAATGTGGCATTTTATGCTGGGAAATGAGAATTTTGCTTACAACAGTAAAACAAACCAGACTTTCCGAGAACAGAATGAAGTGAACAAAAAAAGCACTGTAAATGCATGCACTATAGCCTAAGAAAAGCAAACTTAGTAAGTCACTTTTACCTGGAAAACGCTAACACCCATTTTAAAAATTGCTTAAATGTTTTGAACTATCATTTTCACTTGCTATGCAGCCTTTTTCTTGAATTTGCAGTGAACATGCAAAGAAGCAGACAAGACTTCCTTTCACCATGTATTAAAAGAATGAGATACAACAGGAAACAGTCTCAAAACTAAAAAACAAAAAAACCACACTAAGAACTTCAATATGTACATTTATTTCAGACAGAGTCAGAGTCAATCTCATGCTGCTATGCAACACAATGCTATATTTTTCTCTGATTATGCTACAGTTTTTTATGCAGGAGGCTGCCCTTCTGCAACCCAAAACGTGTTCTTGCAATACAGCCAATTAGGACTGAGTTGATATCATGGATCCAACTGCAACCTCAGTCCTTTCCAGGCAGCAGTACAACACTGTAAGCAAGAACAAATCATGGTTTAATGTTTACATTTAAGTAATGTTCTAGATTAAAAGGAATACATACATTTGCAGTTGTTACTCTATCATCTACGGAGTAATTATTATTATATCATGTCTACTTATCACTACTTCAAGAAAATACTATGCCTGAAGATTGCACCAAAGTGATTAAAAGCTCTTGGTTCCTTATTTCTCGTTATTAAATCTGTAGTTTGGTCATGGCCGCATCAAATACTTCTAGCTGTTCATCCAACTCTAAAATGGATGTAATAGCTACGCCTCTCCAAGCTATATAGCAAAGTTCACTGTCTAGAACACTTTAAGGACCTGTTTGTTCCTTAAAGCATTAATCCATATGCTAGTAATTGCCAGATGTTACACTATTAGACTTTTAAAAAAAAAATTTCATCTTACTTCATTTTAAAAAGGGATAATTAACCTTTAATGTTACTTCATATTCAACTTGACTGCTCTGCCTTTTTGCTATGAAGAGCACTATTATTGGATGCCCAAAAGTCAATGAGAAAAATAGCAATACATTCTCAGTATTAAGGGTAGCAAAAAAATATAGGCTTAATTTCACTTAAGTAATATGAAGGCTTTTCGCAGTAAGACATGAATATTTACAGCAAAGAACTAGGGAACAGAGGAAATTTGAAAATTTCTGAGCATTAAGGTATCAGTGGCTTCCTACTAATTGGTGAAGCACACTATAAAAGGGGAATGAAGAGCTTTAGGAGTGTACAGAATGGGATGTATTACAAAGTCTGAAAGAGAAAACAGACCAGACACCTAAGTTCACAGAGTAGGACTCACCCCCATGTTTTCTCTCCACGAGGATGCGCAAAATACAGCCTACAGTTCTTGCCAATTAATATTCTTCATAAGAGCAGACAGATTTGAACTATATTTCTGTACTGGCACTGAAAATTTTCTTTTTTTAGTAGTTATAACAGTATCTAGCAGTGGTTGAGAAAAAACTGGGCAGTGATAGCAACAGGTTCAGTTTCCTTGTAGAATGAGTCTTTAAAGCTGTTTCAGGAGAACATATAGGTTTGTATACTAATGCAGGTAGAAAACAACACCTAATTTTTCTTTTACTTAAAACAAAATTTAGTTTTGGATAAGCATATTGCAATATACTAACAAAACAGAATGATGTATCCCAAAATAATTATTTTTTCTTCATGCAATTCATTTCATACCTGGTCTCCAAATTTATTCTAATTGATGATCCTTATTTTTTAACTAATACATATTTCCTAGTACACACACAATTATAATTCATAATTAATAGAGTTAAAACATCCTAGCAACCACCATATAAATCATTACACAAATGTTAAACACCTCAGCCTCTTCTGCCATATTAAGTAATATTTCTGCTCTGAATCTAAACACAAAAGATATATCAATGTAATAACAAAAAACTCAATTTCCAGTATTTATAATGTAATATATTAAAACAACTTATACCAAATATTTTAAAATCAGAAAACCCAGATAAGCTGCACTCAAAAGAGTCTTATGATATGATCAAGAATCCAGAGAAATCTACAGACTTAGCTTCTACTAGATCTTGAAAAACAGGATATAGTCCAAAATAGCACAGAAACAAAGCAGGGGAGGAGTAGGGGGAATGGAGAAAAGAAATTAAACTACCATCTCTGGACATAACCCCATTTAGTGAAACTCATAGCCACTAATGCTACTTCCTACAGTCTAATAAATAAGATCAATTTAATACTTTTCTTTATCATAAATGTGAAAGATGTTAGAGACTACCTGAATTTTTGTACTGCATTTTTACATGCTTGCCTGATTAAATTTACAGTAAACAGGTTTAAAAAAATTATCTCCACTGAATTAACATGATTTTAACAAACAGAGACCACATTCCTAGCCAAACCGCTCATGTATCAATTCTCAATCCCATACTATTCAGTATTACTAATAACATAGACAAAACTAGAAAACTACTAGTAAGTTTTGCACATGGCACACAAACTAATGGGGTGATAAACAATGAGGATGTCACAGAGTAATCTGGATCATCTAATAAGCTTGGCACAATAAAATGTGCATTAACATAGCCAAGTATCAGGTCATTCACCTAGAAAAAAGAACATACAGAAAACTTTGTATATCTTGGGAAACATGACTAGATACACGGGTATTCTAGAAAAACAACTTCAGGTGAACACCACAATTGCATATTTGTAGCAAGAATAAATCTGTTGACTTTTTAACAGAAGCATATAATTTTGGCTGCAGAACTGATAAGACACTTGTGAAATACAGCCTTTACATCTAGGAGAAAAAAAAAGTAGCAAAGATACCCTCCACACCAATTAGCTGCCAATGAGTGTGCAACATGCTGAATCAAATATCTGAACCCATTACAAGACTGGCCACAGGACAGAACATGAGACCCATCCACTTCCAAGGCAGCCTAGTTGTTCTGGGGTTTCCAACTGCTATTTATCTTACTCCCTTGCAGTAAGGGAATAGAGATGTCCTTTTAAGACTGCTATTTCTACTCTCTTCAACTTTTGGGCCTACCAAAGGAGAAAAAGAGCTGAGAAGACAGCAGGAAAGTACTATATGAACTGTATTTATAACTAACAGTTTCTTTTCAAAAAAGCAATAATTGCCAACCAGGCACATAAACAAAATCAGAAAAAGCAGTGAGTACCTGCCTTTTCCCTACAACTTTTGAGAAGAGGTACACAATTTTCCCCACGTGACATAGTATTTCCTTTTCTGTTCTGATACCTGAACTTATAAATATAGTAAGGTATTATTCCATGCTAAGAACTTTTACGCTGTAGACTTAAAGAACAGAACCAATACATCTAAATTGTGTGTTTTGCAAACCTTTAGCTAGTCATGCAAGAAAACATTTCTTGGCTCTTTGAAATAGCACACAGAGCTAAGAACACCAGCTGACACCACTACCAACTATATATAGCTACACTTTCAAGTAAAAATAATGTCCATACACAGAAACCATCTTCAAACATAACTTTTAAAGTATAAATGATAAAGAGTAATATATTCAGCAACACTGTTCTTCATTGCAAGCGAGAAGGCAGGATGCTGAATACATTCCCCAAACACCGGGTAACAATTGAAGTAGTATATCCATCCACTGCAATTCTCCCACTGAACAGGGTCTGGCATTTTATCTTCCAACATATGAGGAACTAAGTACTATGACATTGCTGTGGTTTTGCATTGGAAAATAAAGCAGACAGCAGATAAAAAATATAGACAAAATACAGAACTAAATGGGGAAGAAGGTTTAGGTTTAATAGGTTTGAAACAAAATCAGTAATAGTAGGGTGTAAAAAAATTACTACCAGCTATGCACAGGAAAGAATACCAGTAAGTCTTCAGCATTAAAAAACAAAGCCAAAAAAGCACTTTAGCAAAGGCTGTTAAAAGGAGTTCAATCATGCCAGAGAAAGAGCAATAAACACCATTTTACCAAAGTCTAGTTTTCTTGAAAGCAAGAACTCAACAAGAAAGTCAATTCATACAACCCAAGAAGTATACTAGCTTCTACAAAGTAATGTTAAAACAAACATATCAAATCTGATTTTGTTAACATGTAACCTTTTACACAACTATGCTAACATAAGAAAATGGTCTATTACTTTCATGTTTCTGTGTTGAGCAGTACCCATTTTTGAAGTACTAAAGCAAATTAAACCAAGACCAAAAACTGTTTGTAAAAAGCTGCCAGTTTCACTTTTGTTTCACCTCTGTGAGATGAATGTCATCAATACCACACTTTACAGTAGCTTAAGCCTACTTGATTTTGTTCGTGTTCAGACATTACATCATTTCACAGCAAAAAATGTGGGGTTTTTTTCCTCAT
>VZTV01002711.1:0-13892 GCA_013400875.1 Anhinga rufa
AAGATTTGTATCAACACAGAGGCATGAAGTGGAGCATTAGAGTAAGATCTTTTAAAGCGAGATTAAGTGTCTTGGAAACAAAATCCTACTCTTGCTCATGAGTAGATGCATGTTCCTAAATTGCTCAGCTCTTTTGAAAATTCCAACCCAAGTTCCATAATAAGTTCATAGTCCACTTAAACTGTAATAAAAAAAATGAATGCAAATAAATTCTGCTTTTTTAATTCTGTACATTTTAACCACACTGCAACACAAACAAGAAGCACAATGGACTCTGTTATTAGATACATCTTGAAGGAGTGATTATCTTAAATTTCTTCCTCTCTTTCATATGAGACCACCACCTGCTGGGCAAAGAGAACCAGAGGCTGTTGCCACATATTGAGGATACTGGGATTGACTCAACATAGTTGTACCACTTTATGACGCAAGACTTCAGTCAGACCTTTATATTCGGTCAGATAAAAAGAAGATTCTCTGTGATAAATGTGATACTGAGCTGGATCTCTATCTAGTCATTATTACATGAACTATAGGAAGATCTCAGAATAGTAACCCTTTATGGCAAGATGTTAATGAGCATCCTCAAAGGAAGAAAACATGAATTGGAGCAGAAATTATATTGTAATTTACCTTTCATCCCCCAGCTCGACTCCTGGTCCGTTTCGTATTGGCCCATATTTTCAGGCTGAAAGAGAAAGAAAGAAGCAATATAGCAGCAAAATACACCACAAAAATCACTCTGCACATTGTTGAGAGAAAAAGAGAAAACCAGTTGGTACCACCCAATCAAAATATAGATCCCTGTGAGGGAGAAAGAGAATTAAGTATCATTCAAACTTGACCCAATTGCTCAAGGCAGGAGTCCCGAGTACTCACAATACTTGTTGATCTATGACTGCAGAGATGGAGCTCTGCCTGTAGGCAAGGATGGAGTGTCAAGTGAATGCCTGGGCCCTCGGAGGCACTGCAGGTGAAGTTTGCTGCCTACGCTGTGAACTTCCACAGATCAACGAAAGCTGGAGCTTGGATGCCACTCAGAGAGGCAATTGCAGTGTCATATCAGCCCACCCCTGAGCCCTTGGGATGTTTTTGAGCTCTGATTCCTTGCATCTTTCAATGAGGCAGAAAGGTGTCAGAAAGTCACCAGCCACCCCCATTCGAAGACCTGGCAGTAAGGTTAGATTGAAATTCTCACGTGCCTCTCCCTGCAATGCAGACCTCTTACTGCTGTCGTCACAAATCACTTATGCTGCACTGAAACTTGTCTCATTCTGCTTTCTGCTTCACACCGCTGATGTCACTAAGACCAGGGACAACTGCTATGTGCCATAGCTTTATTTGACCCACTGTCTTTTTCCTTTGCTGTCAAATGCTATGATGAAAAACTTTACAGGAGATCGGAAAAGCACTATTATATGATTCTTTGTTCTCCCGAGTCTCATTTTTGCCTGTTAGGGTATCAATGGTGTGCACAGCTATGCTCACAGTAACCTGCAGGGCTCCTTATTTTTTGGTTTTGGTTTATTCTGTTATGCAGCACTGGGATGACTGATTAAAAATAACAAACCACGAAAGTGGGTATGAATCTGCAATCCAAACAGAGGACATCCATTCTGAGAATAATTTTGGTCTCAAGGATTTGACCATGAGCAACCTTTTCAACTTTCTTACAGTTTTCGGCTGTGAGGTTGGACCCTTTAGGTGGGACAAATGCTGCCATCTGCTGCTTCCATATTACACTGCATGGCTTCAGCCTACAAGCATGGCCAACCCATGGCTAATGGACTTTGCTTTGGCCTCATCTGTGTGAAGCCTTCTGATGGCTTTGGTGCCTCACCAGCACAGTGGCTGGGTGCAAGGTGGTCCCTTGCTTGCTTTAGGTTACTGGTAACAGTTATTCTGAAAAGTCAGAAAAAAGCTGTTGACTCATAGGTGGGGACAGGTTTATCTAGACACCTTCAAATTCCTAAATCTCATTTCACCAAGTTTCAGTGCCACTAGTTCCTTCAGAGAGGAGTTCAGGCAGTCAGGTATTGAAGCAATGCAGGCAGAATTAGTCTTGTAATATTAACTCAAAGGAATGGACATTTCAGTAGCTACTGAAAAACTCATTTAGCTACTCTCTAACAGTTGCTTTCCTGTAGCTCCTTCCAATGACCTGCAGTTTGACTCATCACTGGGCAGGTTTAATCTTGCACATGCACTTTGCAGCTTTCACATCTTCCTTTGGAGAAAGGAGGGAATTTGAATGTGATCATGTCCATGTAATTTAGACACAAATCAATCTTCAAAATGTAAATGCACGTGCATTTATGTATTGCCAACTTATCACTATTAACCACAATGAGTTTGTACCTAAAAATATAAGTTGTGAACTACAAACCCTAGCTAGATGCCAGAGAGAAAGAGAGACCACCGTGTCAAAGATGCCTTTTTTCCTAAAGACTTACAAAAGTTGTAAAAAAAGGATTAGAAAAAGAACACCTAGTCTGATCTGATCATAATTTTGTTACACATTTTGCTTTCTAGACTGCTGCCTGCCATTCTCTCTGTGTTGCTCCCTTCCTGCCTTAAAAGTACGATGACTCTGTGTGTGTATATATATAAGTACATACACATGCATACTGGAAAAAACAGAACAGATGGTTCAAGAAATGCAATGGATGCGGGCAGCTCCACCTTTGCTCTAAGATCATTACTTGCCTAATTACAGGCCTAACCCTCTCTATCATTAATTCAAGCTGTACTGTGATCTATTACTATGTGCAGCCTGTACATTTTGGATCTTCATTTGTTTTGGGAGGAGAATCAAGATTTCTAATGCTCATGATGCACAAAATTAAAAGGCAAAGCCTCAGTCTGTCTTACTCTTGCAGACAAACTGTAACCCACGTAGGGTATGAATCTGTCAGACAGTGCTGGCAGCCAAAACACCTTTGAAGTGTTATTACTGTGTAGATCTTCAACTAGTTACTAAGCTGCCTATTTATGATACAGTATTGCCTGGATAATGTATTTAAATGTACACCTACCTGATGTAAGCCATTCTTTCCATAGCCAGGTAGAGAAGCAGATTTAGAATATGGAAATCCTGTAAAAGACATAACATACAGCTGTATTTTTTGTAAATCCTTTATAGCCTACTAAAACACAGAATTCAGGAAAACACCTGGAAATAGCAATTACAAGATCAATATGTACATTCTATTAACGGAATGAAATATAACTAAGCAATGCTCATCTTTTCTCCATATTTAATGTACACGAACGTGTAAAAATGTGTATAAATAACAGCATGCCAGGATGCAATCACCTTACAGGCATGACATGAAGAGAGTTGTGGGACTCATGTTATGGAAGCCTTATGCAGCTACGTGATTCAAAGCAGATTTAAGAGCTTGTGAAATCTCTGCCCTCCAACTTGGTTTTAAACCACCACTTGAAAATGGGATTAAAGGTATGATCATTTGAGAGTTACATCTCTTCTGATCATGATGTATGCAGTCTGGTTTTGGTTTTGATTCTTAAAAAAGAAGGGTTGGTATCCTACCACTTAAAAAAACCCACAAAATTTTTTTTGCTTTCTTTAAAACTTCTACTGCTTCAAATGGAAAAAGCATAAATGAAGATATGGCAATGGATAAAGTAAATCAGTGACAGTATAAACACTCAAGAGAAAGGAAGCTTTAAGAGACAAAATTGGCAAAGTGGTGTTGCCACGAACAAATTGGATGTAATATGGTGATGAAACTGTGTGTAGTCACTATGAAACAACTGAAGAGCCTTACTTTTAATATTAAGAGTCTAATAAGAAAGTTTGGAAGTTCCTTTTGTCAGTGAAAGGACAAAAAATGTTTCAGATTAGTCTTTGGTTAATAAAAATAATGCTGTATAGAAGTGACAAGCTGAATCAGTTGAAATTAAACAGAAGAAGAATAAACATGTGTGTAATAAACATTCTTGATTCTAGTACAGGAAACTTTGATAAATTGATGCAAAGAGTTGCAAGAAGTCAGTTAGCTCAAAGAACTGAATGTACAACGCCTCTTTCTGTCAAAAATGTTAGCAATTTGTGTCCAAAGGGGAATGCAGGAAGGGAATCCAGACCCCACTGGATTAATAAATGCCCTAAGGAAATGATTAGGAATAAGCATACAGAAAGAAAAAACAAAAGATGGATCAGCAAAGAGCTCACGATGTGCTGAGATAAAGTGAGAACTGCCAGAAGTCAAGCTGAGTTAAACACTGAAAATGATATTAAAACAAATAGCAAAAGGTTCTGCAGCTATCCAAATAAAAAGAGTACAAGGAAAGAAGAAATGGGATCGCTGGCAGTTATGCTATGTCAGTACACAGCAGAGGTGAAAGGTAACCTAGGTAGGGCTCCAACACTGAAGTATTTCACCTCCATTTTTAGGAACAAAAGGTAGAGCAAGGAGGGAAAGCTAACGGAATAAGGGTACGGCAATGAATCACAGCTGTGATGGAAACATAATTCAAAGTACTTAATGTACTTAAACAGGGAGCGACAATCTCACATTGAATTGCAAGTCCAGTACCTCTTATCATTGGAGAACAGCATTTATAGTTTTTATATTTAAGAGGGGAAAAAGATAATGAGGAGCTACCAGTTTGCTTCCAACAGAAACCTTAAGGAAAGACTGAACAAAACCATGGAAGTAAAGAGAAAATCAGTTATAGTCACATAGATTTTAATTAGTTTGACATAAGTTAAAAACACAGTGCCATACTTGCTTGGTAGCTTTCTTTGTTAAGAGAAATTACTTTTGCACAACATAAATTTTACTGGGTCTCATCTAATGTGGTATCATTACAGTGTTTGGTATTTGGCCAGACATGGAACTAAATGCAAATCTGGAGAAGATGGAGTTTATCAGAGGAATTATAGGATCAATAAGGAAATAATGAAATGTAAGAATTGGGTAGGGAGAACTGAGCAGAGCTGACAGAGAAAAGTGTCAGTATGGGCTGGTATTGAGTTGGAATTGCCTCATGTTTTCACTAATAATCTGGACACCAGAAATAGTAATGGGCTAATAAACTTTGCTGTCTACACAAAGTTTTAAAGCACTACCAGTATAGAGGAGGACTGGGATATTGTAAAGAACTGGGATAACCTTGAACATCAGAGCAATGGAAGTGGGATAAAATTTAATAATTCATGGGAAAAGTCATGCACTTGGGGACTAATAAATATCCCAAACTTCTAATATTTAAGCTGAGAGCTCATAATTTGGAAATGATGGGGAAGGAGACAGGCTTAGATATACAGCTCAATCACAAGATGACTTTGAGTTGCTAATATAAGTGTAAAAAAAATGCAAAAGTTGGAAATGTCTGTCCTAATATATGTAAGATATGGAAAAAATAGCATTTTCAGGCAGTGACAGGAGATCCTGGAGGAATCCCTTGTGCTGTTCACCAGTGTTCAAGTGGGTTAAATTAACTCCAAAAGATCAGTGGCCTACAGGATAACTGGGGCAATGAAAGCTCATCGCAGGAAAGAAGGCTTGATAAACTTGACTATTGAAGCTAGTAAAATAAAGATGATCTATAAAAGCAAGAGATATTTTAGAAACAAAATCAAACACCATCTGAGGAGTGCTATAAACTATGAACAGAATTTGTGTTTTCAGCCCTGCACATCTGATACAGGGACTTAGTGATGAATACTGAATTAGGTGGATCACTTAGCTATTCCAGTTTGGAAACTAGAAATTTATAATTGCCTGTTATCTGAATGGTAGTGACACCAAAGGGCAAAGGGTATAATACATGTGAGATAGAATGAATGTACCTGCAACAAAACTATCATCTCTGCTCCTGCCTGGAAAAAGATGCTGGTCCTGAACATCAGTGTGGAATTCAATTTCTTGGCTACAGAGATGATGCATGAGACAGTTTTGTTCTGTCACTAAATAATACTACTCAGTTACCAAGGTAAGGACCAGTTTGAAAACAAACACAATTCACTTTAGCATGTAGCAGCTGAGGAGCTGCCTCCCAGGCTGCCAGGATTGAGTGACATCCTTGGGCACAAGCGACATCGTGTGGCCGGCTGGAAAAAATCCAAGAGGAGGATAATGCTGAAATAGCTCAAAACAAGCTAGCAAGACCCCACTGACTCCAGCTTCTGTTTCCCATGAACTTAGTTACAAAATTAAACACATTTTATTTTGCTTCTTTTTTTTTAATATAAAGGAAAAATATAACAATAAAAGCCAACAACCACATACTGCTCATTATCACATCCAACTGCAGTTGTACCATTACAGTAAATTTTCTGGAGTAACTGGCCAAGACAGAGCAATCTTTCTCTCTAATTAGGCACTATCTGAACATCAGCTACTCTCTGCATGGATACGGCTCCTGCTTTTTCCAGTATGACATTCTCTTTACCCTGGACATTCTGAGGTTGCCTCTCAGCACATCAGGGACACATGAACAGCAAGGGTTACATACCTTGTTAGATGTCTGTTTTCCTAAATATGTGACAATGAATTTTGGTAAAGGATTAACTATTAAACATCTACATGTACAGAAACAAGACACATTTGCACAGGTGGATGTAAGGAGATATAAGCTCCACTCTAGATGCCTGCTAATTACACAAGCCTCATACTGATGTGCTTTGTTGTTAGATGCATTCTTCTGGGCATATAGCTAACATAATGTGGCTACTTATCTTCTAGAGCAGAATAACCCTTCTCTGGTTTGCTCAGAGGCTGGACAGATGAACGCAGAGCTGTTTGCACAGAATGTTTGGACTTACCACCATAGTGATATGATTATGATCACCATTCATAGTCTGATGCCTGCTAACCCCCTCCACTCTGCATGTAACCACTTGGCACCTGTACCGAAAAGTTTATTTTCTCAGATACTCACTGACTATGCCATAGAGATGGGGCGGAATGTCAGAGTCCTCAATCATAAGTGCAAGAGGCAGAGAAGCTACTCTTCCATGGCCAATGCAACATGTGACAGACTACAAATATTCAGAACAAAATAGGGAAACACTGAGTAGAGAGGGAATTACTTAGGATGTCCATGGGTATTAAAACAGTCAGGTGGCTGAATAAAATCATAAAAAAAGAAAAAAAAAAGTGCAAATGTCAGGAAAAGACAACTTCCTCAATGTAATTTCTGTGTAGCTGCTAATTGGGTAACAGGGCCAACTTTCACGAAGAACAGAGAAATGCTGACAAAAAGCAATGGAAAACGAACTACATAACTGTGGGAGGCTGAGCTGCCTAGTGTTTGTCTCAAAAGATTGCTTATCTGATTGGAAAACCCCTCTAGCTGCACAGAACATCAGAGGTGGAGGAAGGGGCACGGCACTGCGGAGAGTGTGCTTAGGCACGGGCAAGCACCCCCGGCTGCTGGGAGCATGTGTGGGATCACACGACAACCGCATGGGCTCTGTGTGCACTCCACAGGACCAGCATGCTGGGACTGGGAGCTTGCATGGGAATGCAGCACGTGCTGTTGCCTAAGAAGCAACATCCCTGAATAATCCCTGAATGCCCTATAAAAGGTCTGCGCCACTGCATGGCGGTGGGGACTCCCACCACTGTGGTACAGAGTACGGGACACCGCCGGACCCATGGGGGTGACTATGTTTGCAACTCTATCCCAACTGCTTGCTTGATTTCTGCCTTTTGTTCTATTCTGTCCTATAGCTCCTGTTGTTCTCTTTTGTAATAAATGTTGTTTAGGGCGTACGGCATTTGACCTCGTTTGTGTCTTAACTTCACTCTTGGGATCATGTTGAACCTCCTCCCAAAGTTGGATCAGGACAATAACCTGTATCGCATTGGCACAGAGGTCATATTGACACTGACAGAGGTGTGAACCATCTTCTGCATTTCTCATTCTAATAGCTCCACATTCCCAAGATAATAAAAAAACATAAAAGAAATGCTGGTATAGAAGAGTGACAGGTATAGCAATATTCTCATGAAAAAAATTGTCACTGTATGTTGTTCCTTTATAATACAGTTCTTTGTGTGCTACATACCCCTCCCTACTTAATATTTGCAGACAAGGACTATTCTCTCAATACATATGTAGAAAAGCATCAGATCAACTCCAGAAAGCTTCCAAACTCACCTGACGTGCGCATTACATTGAAAGGTTTAGGTGTTCATTTCTGGGCAATGACTTACAGATATTAGGTGTGTGAGGTGGTCAGACTTGGTTTCCCCTCCACAGAGAACCCTACAATACATCTTGTGCATGGGTATGCCATGTCTGGTGAGGAATAAGGAATCAAACCCCTTCAAGTCAGACCACTGAGACTGATGATCCAAAATAGCTTTTCTTTTTTATCTTGTTACAGCGTTGTGACAGACTTTGTAGCATCTGTTTTTCCTCTTCCTTGCATAGCTAAGCCATAATTTACTTAATATAAGTTGATGGAACCAGCTATCACATTACCAAAATGCCCACAAGGCTGACATCCGAGCCCTGCTGCCAGACATGCTTCACATTGGATGCATTCTTTTGGAAAACTGCTTCCCCAACTTGTTTACCCCAGATGACCTGCTATTGCTGTATGGTGTGAAGTGAAGTGGAGGAGGCAGGGAGAGCAACGACCCAGTTATCTGTTAAAATTTATTTAGCCTATTCTGATGACCATTTCCTTCACCTCCTGACTTGCTGAAATGTGGAGTAAGAAATATGTAGAACATGCTTTTGGTACTGACAGCTAGCATGGGCATATGGTCTTCAGACCAGTATTTAGTAACAAAATTACCCCATTATTCTACCTGGAAGATTTCTGCGAACTTATAGGTATAACTGTGAGCGATAATGAAAAAATGCCTATTCTAAGTTAATCTTTGGAGAAAAGTGTACTTTATGCTTATCACAATACAGAAAAAATGGCTCTACCAATAACCAACATACACAATTTGTATCAATGAGTAATTAGCACAAGTCAACAATCTGCCTGATAACTACCATCCTGTCTATTGAAAATAGATAAAATATAATAAATAGGCACTTTTATGTACTAATGAGGGGCAGATTTTTGTGGCAAGGAACCTCTGCTCTTCAAAGAGACAATACAGTTTCTTTATACAAACAATGCTGCTTCTTTCACTAATATGAAACTATAAATAGTTTCACTACCGAAGTCTGAAGGCACAGAATGCTTACAAGCCATAGCAAAACAAACAAATAGGTGTAATTACGACAGAGAAATGAAGCATAAAGCCAACTAGACAGCTACGTGGATGAGGCTGCAGCAGGGCCACCTTTCTTTGCCACATTCCTACTCAGCAGCGCTGGTGGGCCAGGGGATGAAGTACTCACGGGAGTAGCTGGCAGTCATGCCCTCCTGAACCCTCTGGAAGTTTTCTCTGTCGCTTCCAGCAGTAAGAGACAGGGACCGTGTGTCCGAATCCGGGGAATTAGTTCTGGTGTCCATATCCCCTTTCAGAATAAGCCAACTGGTCTTTAGCTGGAAAGAGTAAAAGCCTGTTACAAGATTCAGGATTCAACAGCTGAACGGATAATTAATCTGATGCTAACATCAGGATGTATGTTAAGGATGTATGCATCCTAAGTAAAAGTCTGCAGGCATAGCTGAATCATCAATGTATAAATTGAGACTGAGTGAAAATCCATGAGTTTATTGCTCTTAATCTCAATATGCCTATTTATTTTACTGTAGAATCTAGATTCTAAACCCTCTGAGTGAGAGATTAAGCTTTTCTCTATCTTCTTGGAAAGACCTAAAAGTAGTAAGGATTATTTCAGTTATATGAAAGAATACATTTATGTATGAACTTCTTTTAAAAAGCAGTTGCTTCAAGAAAGATCCATGAACTACTCCCTTTCGTTCTTTCTGATCATTACCTTCTTACTGTCCTGATCCAAGCTTCCATCCTCCCCTTCTGATCTTCTTGCTGCTGGAAGATTAAGTTAATTAAAAAAATTAGAACATCTTTACATCTTTTTTATCTTCTGTTTTGGCTGTGGTAATGTTCCAAATATTTTTAAGAGGGGAACAAAAAAAATAAAAAAAAAACAGAGCTGGGCAGAAAATTTGATGTGTAGAGCTATGGTTTCACAGAATTACTTAAAATCATTTTGAAATTATTACAGCAATGCTCATCTTTCAGGCATACAGTGAATTTAGCCAATCTATTCCTGCTGGATTTTGAACCTATCTTTTTAGGAAGAAAGTACTTTTGAGGAACGATTGGTGGGAAAAACCTACATCATCTCTTAGGCACAGATTTATATGGTCTTTGTACACAGAAGCAAGTAATTTCTTCATTCTTCTGTGTTACCATGACCATGAAAGTACACATGGTTACATAGATATTTTGTGGTCTGCACGCCTGGGCCATCTATGTTCCCAAAAGGGATAGGCAATGATGGTAAAGAAAATAGGAACAAATTTGGTATTACGTCTTTGTGAAATCTGCAAGAGAGGCTGTGTACGACCCTAAAATTCACAATTCTGTGACCAACCACTTTTCTGACTATATTGCCCTCTTAAAGGGTTTTTTAATAAAAATTAATATTGCTGGTATCTTACTGTTGGTTTATTTTCTTGTAACTTTCCAACTTGCTAAGAAGAAAAACTCAAAATAAAAATCTAAAAGTGATTCATTAAGTAGTTCCCAACCATGAACTGTGTTTTCCCTTGTCTTTGATGTCGCAGAATATTGTTTCAGACACTGAGCCTCAGAATCTTACAGAAAGATTTTGTGCCAAATTTCACATCATTTCAGATAAATTCCCCAAATTTGAGTCCTACTTCCCTTTGTATCACTCTATGTTGTTTTAGGGAGAGTTTAACAGTACAAAACTGGAGTGATGCAATGATGTAGCATAATTTTAAGCCCATGAGAACTCATCATAACAAGGGGTTTGTTTGCAATGCCTGAGTAAAAGGGCAACGCAAGAGCCCCATACAACACAATGTAGCCAGAAAACATATTTATTAATAATAAAAATAGTATGATAATACAAAAGTCAAGGCTCAGATTAGACTCTCAGAGGCAGAGGTGAGGAGGAGATCGAGTTGCACTGTTAGAAGTGCTGCAACACTCCCAGCAAATTGGGAACAACTCTCCCTCTCCGTTTCCAGAGCCAGAATGTTTGCAGAGGATCTGCCTTGCATCTAAACAACACGGGCAAAAGGCCACCACCATTAGCATTTCAGTGTTATTCTGTTTCATTTTCTGGTGCCATTACACAGCTCACATCCAGACCTTAATTGGTTTTGTTGAGGAGGTGATACTTAAAAAATAACAAATTGCAGTAAGGAAAAAAATCTCTGGGTTAGAGGTGAAATTCTGTAACTGTAGAATTTTTCTTTTCTCAACTTAATGTGGCAAACCAGAGCTGGGTCATAAAATAAAAACAGCATTATGAAAAAACTCGAGGTTTTCACAATTAGCTAATAGCATCCTGACCAGGGCATTTTCAGGAGTTGGCAAGCTGCTTCTCTGAAAAAGAAATAGAAAGAAATATCCATAAATGAAAAATAAAGTTCCTACATTGCAAGAATGACTTAAACCTGTTTCACTGATATTTTGGGAGCATACCCTTAAATCATGAGTCAGTGAGTTGTTCCAGGTTATATGTATGGATCTTGCTCTCACTAAATCAGAAATCCATATAGAGAATCTGATGCATTTTTGGAAATTGCTTTTGTTTCAAGATGATGATGTTTTCAAAGGAAAACATCATTTCATCCAAAGCATTATTCAGAGATTTCAAATGTTCCATGGGATCTTGACAGCATCTGACTTCAAACTACTTAAACACCAAGGTTTTATGCAGAGATCCAGAGGAGTACAACCAAAACCAATGGGGGCCATGAAGGCCTGCACCTCCACAGTTCCTGAGGGTCCTTTATACATCACATCATTGGCAGATAAATCCAAGTGGCCTGAATTTCATCAGTACTGAGCATTAGTTTCACTGTGACAAGAGACCCTCAGTGCTGCTGTGAACCCCAATGTGAACTGCATGTTTCACATGGATCACTGCTAATATTGCTGAAGAGCACACCTCTTCAGTATTTTTTAAATTTTGAATGATGTTCAAATATTTCTGAGACATGAACACACACAAAAGGATGACCACGCAGGCTCCTGCACTCTTCACTTTCCGACCCTAGCTCTCAGCCTGATCTCTCATTATGTCCCACTTTTCCACCTCATTTTCTTCATTCTGAAGTTGAGTATTTATAATAGAAACACAGAAGCTGTAGCTATAAGCAAATCTGTTGGGCACTGCTGTAACTGAAACCTTTTAAAGCCAAATGTTTTGGAAGAGCTTCTTGCAGTTTTTAAGAACATTTTTGTGCTTGTTTGTTCAAACTTGGTCTCTTCAGCAAAGGAATGTTCTCTGGCTCCTTTTCAGCATGTATCAGTTCAGTGTCCTGTTAGCTTGAGGAGCTGAATCATCAGTTGCTCATGTGTTCACACTTGACCTGGGAGTTCTTCCAAAATAAAAGGTAAATTTTATTTAAATTTTATTTCTTTATTTTTAATTTTTTTATTGGAAGAAGAGTTCATTGATTTTTTTTTGTTTTTGAGTTAGAGTAAATTATGTTTTGCTCTTCAGTAGAAAAATGAGCATGTATTTTCAACACAACCTTTCAGAACATCTAAAGTTTAAAATATATATCCTTTTAACCTATAGAGATTGCTGACTCAATAATTTAATTCTCCGCTCATTCTAGTGAATATGAGGAACAACTCCATAAACCAGTGCAAAATTGACATAATCCAGACTTTGCATATCTGATAGATGGAAAAATGATATAAAAATGCCTGGTCTGGAAGAAAAAAAGCTGCTGCTTAGAATCCTCTTTGCAAACCAAAAATATCTATAAAATTAAATGACACAGCCAGGACACAGGACATCAGAGCCATATCATCTGCTTGTGTAAATCATGAAGCCATGCTGATTTATACCAGATGATTGTAACTTTGCATTTGCTCATGATCTTTCCAAACACCACCATAATATTCAACTTCTTCCTTTGTAGGTAGCTTTTTTTGCTCATCCTGAGCAGTTGCCTCAAATGCTTTGTATATCTAAAAGCAAAAAGGAATTAGAGAGCTTGGGCAGACTATAAAATTGGCAGATTAAATGAAATCAAGCAATAAAACAAAGAGATAATATCTTTTTGCTTTAGAGGTAACATTAGTTTGTCCAAGACGAGGACATTGTGAGCAGAAAATGTCTATCAAAGACTGATACCTAAAGTACACTGAAAGTTCAGCAAGTCTAACTTTGTTCAAAATCATACCCATAAAACCCACAGGTTATCTAAATCTGGATGATTTCAACATGCAGTTACTTTTGCATGAAGCACCAGTTACCATTAATGTGCACAGGCTGACTCTTTATTCTTTTTGAATGATAGGGGTTGGAAGGGACCTCGAGAGATCATCTTGTCCAACCCCCCTGCATCAGCAGGCACACCTAGAGCAGGGGGCACAGGACTGCGTCCAGGCGGGGTTTGAATGTCTCCAGGGAAGGAGACTCCACAGCCTCTCTGGGCAGCCTGTGCCACTGCTCTGGCACCCTCACAGGAAAGGAGTTTTTCCTCATATTTAAGTGGAACTTCCTGCGTTCCAACTTGTGCCCGTTGCCCCTTGTCCTGTCATCGGGCACCACTGAGAAGAGTCCAGTCTCATCCTCCTGACACAAGCCCTTCAGATACTTATAAGCATTGATAAGGTCCTGCCTCAGTCTTCTCTTCTCCAGGCTGAACAAACCCAGGTCTCTCAGCCTTTCCTCATAAGGGAGATGCTCCAGTCCCCTGATCGTCTTGGTAGATCTCTGCTGGACTTGCTCCAGCAGCTCCCTGTCCTTCTTGAACTGGGGGG
>VZTV01002719.1:0-25635 GCA_013400875.1 Anhinga rufa
GCTACATACTATCAAAGAAAAACAAACAAAAAATGCCTATTCTATTCTCTTGGAAACATCACTGTTCTTTCAAAATACACTCCTGAAGATGGGATAAAGATCAGAAAGTGAGCAACTCCTAAAAACAAAGCATGTACACCCTGGAAATTTTTTTTAATGCTAAGGGACAGGAACCTTCTCATGATTAAAAATGCTGTGGGAGTAATTATGTGATCCAAACCCCTAATCTTCTATAATCAGTCCTGAAATATAACACAAGAAAAACCAAATCTATTAGAACTAATGCCTGGGGTGGATCTGATGGTTTGTAAGTCTCCAGAATAAGAAAAAGGATCTTTTTATAACTGTAAAAATCGAGCATCAGCACCCTTGACTTCCATATGAAATAAAAGCATTGCTATGAAGTAAGCATAAAACTGCTTTTAGGGAAGAGACCTGATTTGTAATACATAATCAGACTATATATTATAAGGAAACACACAATTTTCTTTCCACAACCATCCAGCATACAAAGTACATGTTCTTGAGTTTTATGGACAGGCACCTGGAATTACCTTTTCTCTAGAGAGCAGCCTGGAGCTACCCCCACACCAGCACTTAACATGCCAGCACCTCCTGCAGTAACGCAGGAGTGCCTTGCCCATATCTCCCTCCCTTCCACCCTCTCTGCTGCTATTAGCCATTCACCTGTGCTGCCACGGAAAAAATTGCCAATAGCACCTAGCCCACAGAAACATCACCTCCCTGACTTCTGTCAAGTCACTGGGAAAGGAACACTTCCTGTGTGCTCCCTCCCCAGCCTGAATCTGCTGAGCACATTCCAAGCTGAGGACAGCTGGGAGGCATCAACAGTATTACTCCTAAAAACCTTAGGTAAATTTAACCTTCACAGATCTAAGGAACAGATTTTTCATTTTAAAGCAGGAACTCTGTTTATCCCTTTTGTGTCTTAACCTTACACATCCCATTTTTCAAAAGCTGTTCCAAATAATCACACCTGTGCTCAGATCTCCTGGTATAGCTACAATTAGTGGAAATCAATATAATTACTATTAGACTTGTAATATTTCTGTAAGATATTAATTTCTTTTAGAACCAGGTGAAACATGCTTCTGAGATGCTTAAAGGTGTAATTTCATGACTATTCTATACTGTCTTATCTTCAAATTAATTTCATAGCTTCATCTTGTATACATAAAAAAGCCTAAGTAATTGGTTTTTCTAGCTTTATTTAGAGAAATCTATTTCTAGGATTTGGTCAACGTTGCTATCTGGAATTATCAAGACAGCACTTCAGGAATGTCAGCCTTGTATTTTATAAAAACCAAGAGCCATTCACTATTCCCCAGGTGAAAAGCAAAAGTAAAGATGTTAATATCAATAAAAAAAAACTAAAAACTCACTCACTGTCTTCTGTGGGAAGGACCTGCAGGGAATAAATCCATTCTATTATATCATCTTTGTTCACCACATCTAAGGAATCCAACATATCCAGACCAGAGAGTGCGAAAAATGCAATTGTCAACCTAAAAGAAAAAGATAAGACTTACACTTCCCACCATAAATATCATGGGGAAATTAACAAATGGTTGCAGAAACAGAAATATCTATGAATTCTCAGCCTTTGACAGTGGTGCAACACATAGAGCCTAGCTCAGAAAGCATGAAATTTATCTACAAGACAAAATTATGTTCTTTGTACTGTGAACATTTCTCTGTCTCAACAAGGCTTTTCATATAAGCCATCCCTCCTTTTATATACTAATGTGATATGCCAATTCAGACATTAACCTAAGGGCCTGTTTACCTGAAAAAAACACTACAAAGCAAACTAGGTTAACATATGAAGCACTAGTTCTCTGTGATGAATTCTTACATGAATAACCCCCTAAATATGCAGTAGGTGCAAGGTAACCCTGAACTGCAGTAAGCTGTCTCTCATTGTGTCCCAAACCCAATTATGGATGCTTAGCAGGTAGGTGTCAAACAGCAAGGCTTCCTTTGTAACCAATCAATGTATAAATAGACACACAGGATGAATTACCATCAAAAGGTACTTATTTCTTGTTCTTTGGTATGAAGGAGCCTAGATGACTAACTTAATTAAACGTCTAAAACTAAGGACGTCAAATCCGAGTATCCAATACAGGAGTGTAGTATCTAGCATGCTGAATTCCTTTCTTGCTACCATACCTGTTAACCCACACCTTCTTTGAGGGTTTTGTTTTTACCTCAAACCATTGCAGTCCCCTAGCTCACAGCACGGCCCCTCAAACAGTTGCACTGCTTGCTCTGACAGAGCACCAAAGCAACAGCACTGGGTGAGGAACTTGAGATAGCTTGCTGTGAGAGAAAACGTTCCTGTAATGGTACCTTGGAAGTTCTGACTCAGACTGAAATTAGCTGGATGTATATTTTGCCACCCACAGTTGCATCTGCCTATCCTTCTAGAAATTCTTGCTCTCCTTTTACCAGATAAGATGATGGATTGTGAACAGCTGCTACACAGGCAGAAACTAGTTTAGCATGCTAAGGAAAACCAAAAGTTAATGCCAGCTTTCCTCAGAAGACTACGTTATAATTTGCAGTTACCTCACAAGCTGGTGAGCCACCTTAGCCATCAGCAGTAGGCACCTCTGACGATGAGGAGACAGACGTGGACAGAAGCCTCTACATCCACTTAATTTCTGCATGTGGTTCTGCATGTGAACCACAAACATTAAGACCAAAGAAAAAATGGTGATGTGAGTCAGCCCAAAACAGACCTCCAAAAGAATTCATCTAATTAAAACAGAGCAGCCAAATGATGACACAGCAGGCACTGATCTCAATAAAATGGCACAACCTCAAAGGGCGACATTCCTACTAGTGGGCTGACTGGCTGCTATAGTCATCAGGTGGCCATTCACAAGCAGAATTTAAGTCAACAACTTCTGCTTCAGAGCTGTTATCATCTAGGATTACATAGCACAAGTCATGGCTGCAACTCAGTAGAATAATGGTGACTTGTTAATCTGAGGCTACTTGATTTTAAACTGTCTCTGACCCTCAACTTTTGCATTGCTTTTCATACCACTCTTACAAACAAAAGGTTTTAGTCTATAAACTGCTTGGATACGGAACACTAACATTCCATCTTCAAAAAAAATCCTTCCATCCAACTCTAAGGTCCTTGGGAAAAAAAAAAAAGTCAAACAAAGAATAGGGTACAGCTCCATTACTGCTGGTATTCATGGCAGAAATTGTAAACTTACTCTGTAATCACTGGATTCTAAAATATGTCCCTTCACTATTATTATTACAAATCAAGTTTTTTAGTATAGAAAGCAAAAAAAGTATGTTGCACACAAAAGTATTTCTACATGGAAGAGTGTCTTTTAAGCCATCTTTTAAGCCATGTGATGACTAAAAGATTGTCTTTCAAAGTGCAAAATTAACACTTCAAGGCTTATATCAACTTTTGCCAATGAGCAGATCTATATAACCCAAAATCTGACTCCGGATAATAACCCACTATTTCAAGCAAAACCACTACTTTTATAAAAAAACAAGGAATTTACTGTTCAGCTACAGTAAATTATTCCTTTGAAAGCTTGAGTGTATCTTCCAATTTTCACAAACACTAAGTTTGACAATCTTTTACTGAAACTACATAAAGACATTTTCACCCTATGTTACCCAGCTAAGCTACTTCCAATGAGGCACAAACAACATGCCAACTTCAGCACTGGTGCAAACTAAAACCCACAAGGCTGTAAGTACAAGGCAGACAATAAATCTCATCTATGCTTAAAAATGCATATATCAGATAAATGAATGTAAAAAGTGGTTTTATATATAATTATTTTTCAGTTTACTTATTTAGAACTGATTATCTGTTTTAATAGTACCAGCACGACCAAGAAACAGCCCGTACTGTGTGTTGGAATTCACACATGATGGGCAAGAACATCTGGCACTACTGGACATAGGGAGGTCCTGATACAGCCATCTAGATGGTGCATCCTTACTCCATATGTTATCATGCCACACAGAAAATTAACAGACACATGTTCTAAGACTAACAAAGGCAAACCTTAGCAGCACCTTATCTGACACACAGCATGAGGTGTAAAAACTTTACATTCAGCAATTTCCACAGAGGGCAGCCCTTTATAAGATCACCCCCAAGTCTCGCATCCTTTTTGCTGTATCTTTTCTTCATGCCTTCTACCACTTTAGTTACTGCATGTGTATTAATTTAGGAAGTCAAGCATCACAGCTTGACAGCTGAACTTTATTTGTTAATTGACCTAACAAAAGCTTACAAAATAGGTATCATTTGTCTTAAGTTCCCCTTCAAGACAAGCAAGTAGAAGACATTTCTGATAATGGATTCAGACCTCTTCGTCTTCAGGCATGGACAAAGACTGTAGTTTCTCGGCAGAATTCAGAAAGCATTTCAGGTGACCAATCTGAGAAACTAAGTGTGCTACAAAGAGCACCATGAGGCACCACAATCTGAAAGACTTCAGAGAGACTCTCGAGAGTTGCATTCTCCTGCAAAACCTTACAGTACTGACTGACCATGTATGAAACACTATCAGCCAGGTTATTTACAAACTACAGCTGCTGATGCTGCATGCAATTACAGACAAAAATAATTATGAAGGCTCTGAGCCAGTAAGTTGAGTAAAGAACGTGAAATCAAATTTCTTTATCATTGTACCCACTCCCTTAGGGTTTGACAAATTACAGCTTAAGTTAGAATGGACTGGCACTGTGTGGAAAATTTCATCCTCTACCACCCAGCCTGGGGACAACAAATGCAGTTGTTTCTGCTGCAGTGCAGTGAACCAAAACTAGTTCACTGACAAATTTTTTTTTTTACAAGTCTCTCTTTAATTCAGTTGAGTTTCCCCACCTAGTTCACCATGGAACCACACAAGTACAGGAACAAGGGACGTAAGAATGAAGAAGTAACAGAATCTCCTTCCACAGCAGTAGCAGCTCAGGAGGCTTGCTGAGCTCAGTGACCTTGAACCTGTCAAAAAGGCAAACTAAGTACCCTCAAGGTCAAACTGGGGAAGACGCATTTATGCTTCGATCCCGTGCTTAGAATTTGTTAACAGACATGTATGTGCATCTGATCTTATACCTTAGATCAGAACACTGATGTAAAAATCAATGCAAGAGAACTGAAAAACCTCTGGCTGAGTAAAAACTTCATGACTTCAAAAAATGCATGAATTTAGATGACTGTGATTTTTACTCTAATTGAAGGCTTCGACTGTGCTCATTAGCCAAAAATTAAGGCATCCTGAAATAGCTTCAAATTGACAGTTCCAATTTCCAAAATCAAAAACAAAGAAAACTTTTTTCAGTGTTGTACAGCCATTATATACAATACACTGGGCGCTGGTTATTTATTGTGTCGTAGCTACTACAACCACACATTAAATTTAAGCTAAGACAGCTCATTAATTTCTCAAGAGTTCTTAAAACAATTGTGTTATTACTAGCATTATTCAGTAAGATTGGGGAAGACCCCACATAAGCTAGAGCCTCTGTTTCAGCTCAGTGGCAAACTTTACAGCATGGCAACGTAAATCATGGAACAGAAATGTCTAGGTTGCCAAGGGCCTCTGGAGATCACTGGTCTCACCTTCTGTGGAAAGCGGGGCCTTAGGTGAGACAACCCAGGACTCTGACAAGCCAAGTCTTCAAGGGAGACTCCAGCACTTCACTGGGCAACCTATTTGTGGTTAACTGCTCTAATGGTGAAGAACGTTCTTCCACCGCTCAGCCAATTTTCCCTGAAGCGACTCATTCTCACAGCCTCCTGCCCTGTCACTATGCTCCCTTGTGAAGGGTGCACCTCCATCTTTCTCTGTAACTAGTTTCTCAGTAATGGAAGACTGTGATCAGATCCTCCCTCCTCTAGGATCTGATCTAGATCTAGGATCTGAACAAACCCCATTTCTACAGCCTTTCTCCATCCATCACTGTGGCTAAGGTTAGCCCTTCACTTTATGGTTCTAATACATCTACATGTTATTGTAGCTTTAATGCCTAGGAAAAGTTAAGAGTATAGCATGCCTATACTTCCTCTTGCTGTCATTTAAAGTAACTGAGAAGGTACTCCGAAACATCGGCTAATTCTTAATGAACACACGATGTATATCTCTGAAATAAAAATTTCTAACTTTCCTTTTGAATATAAAGTTATGTGTCGTTCCACGCACAGTTTAGGGCCATCCATAACTAGTCCTTACGTGTTTTTGAGAAGTGTTTGTACTCTCCTGTGAAACAAAGCTTGATTTAGCAGGAAGACTCGATCAAAGCCATTAAGCACTCTTCACAGCATGACTTGCAAGAGACTACAAAGTGTAAAGCATCTGATGAATTTATTGGTTGAGTAAGAGATTGAACCCTCTACACGTCTCCAAGTTTTTGTCAAGTGTAGGTTGATAATCAAATTATCGATCCTCTCGTGCCCCAGATGTCTACCTTATGCGAAGCTTTAAGAATCTGAAATAAATGCATTCTGAAACCATTACAGGGACAAGCATCCTTCCAGTTCGAAGTGAGGAACATTCTCCACTAGTACTCTAACTCTTACACTAGCTAAAAAAGGCTTGCGTTACTTCTGCTACATAAACAAGAGCCTTNGCCGCTCCCGCAGGAAGTCCAGCCGCTCCGCCTCCGCCGGGCACGCCGCCGCCATCTTGCCGCCGCCGCCGCCGCCGCCGCCCCGCCCCGCCCGTCACTGCCGGCGGCGGCCTCTCGCGCACGCGGAAGTGCGTGTCCTCCCGCAAAACCTGCCCGCGCCTGGCAGGTGGCGCTTCAAGTCCGGCACTTCTACGAACAAACACGGAAGTAATACACGTCACAGCGCCAAGCCAGTGTCGTGACGACTCCAGAGGACTGCTGGCCGCTTCAGAGGCAAGGAAGTCATCACCCTGCGACAGCGACAGGCCCGTGCTCACCTACAAGCCTTGCCTCCAGGCTGGGACAGCTCTAGGGGCAAAAAAGCACAAAGAGCACGTACAGAGCTGNCGTGCCCCAGATGTCTACCTTATGCGAAGCTTTAAGAATCTGAAATAAATGCATTCTGAAACCATTACAGGGACAAGCATCCTTCCAGTTCGAAGTGAGGAACATTCTCCACTAGTACTCTAACTCTTACACTAGCTAAAAAAGGCTTGCGTTACTTCTGCTACATAAACAAGAGCCTTCTGCACGTTGACTTCGAGCCACAAAGGCTTAAGTCATTTACTTTAAAATCGGCTTCCACCGTGGATTAGAGGAGCGAAGCACACGCTGAAGAAGAGGTTACGAGGACCCACGAGCCTTCCCTCGTGGCTGTGGGGGAGCCTAAGCGAGCCCCGGCTAAACCCGCGCATCNTCACTGCCGGCGGCGGCCTCTCGCGCACGCGGAAGTGCGTGTCCTCCCGCAAAACCTGCCCGCGCCTGGCAGGTGGCGCTTCAAGTCCGGCACTTCTACGAACAAACACGGAAGTAATACACGTCACAGCGCCAAGCCAGTGTCGTGACGACTCCAGAGGACTGCTGGCCGCTTCAGAGGCAAGGAAGTCATCACCCTGCGACAGCGACAGGCCCGTGCTCACCTACAAGCCTTGCCTCCAGGCTGGGACAGCTCTAGGGGCAAAAAAGCACAAAGAGCACGTACAGAGCTGGGTTTTTGTCATACCACGCATCCATCGCTCGCCTCCTTACCTACGAGGAACATGCAAAAGCGGTTCCGAAGCTGTTGGTGCGACCTCTTTCACGTGCCCCTCCCAGCCCCTGGTAGGCCTGTACAACCTGGACCGGTCTCTGGTGATGTGAACCTCAACCTCCGAGTGAAACAAACAAAAAATTGGGCTATTTCATTGATTGTAGAATGAGTTACATACACTCGTTAGGTTTTCATCATATGAATAGGTGCAGAGTAAAGACACAGCTGGCTAGACAGAGACTTTCTCTCTGCACTACCACAGGAAATGGCAGAAACACAAACACTCTTAAGAGGGCAACAACTGCTTGTCCTCATTAAATCTTGGTCATTTAAAAGGTTAAACGCTAAGAACCCAGACAATATTCCTAAAACTGTTCTGGAAGCCAGCCTACTTAGTTAACTAATGGTAGAAAACCATTTAAAAAAACCCACCACCCATACTGCAGCTCATTTGTATGAGCTACAGGCTTTCCCCAGAATAAACATGGCCAGGAGACAATTTAGTTATCTCCTGCCATTTTTTTCCTTTTTTTTTTTTTTTTTAAACACAAGAACAACTACGGCTGCTGCATTTTTCTCTCCTGATAATAAGCGTGGCTTACTATTCATCAACTATTTAGATAAGTAAAAATAATTGCTTTTTAGAGCAATGAGGAAAAAGGCTGTTTAAACAACCACCTCAGGTTAAAAAAAAAAAGGTAAGTCACCTTCTCTCTTAACTTTGCCAACCTTTTTTCTTTTTCTCGTTTCTCTCTTTCTTTAGCTTGTTTTTGTAGAATCCTTAGCTCCAGTTTATGTAGATCCTGAAACATACAACAAATGGAAAAGCAAACTTTTCTTTGGAAGTAGAGCAAATTGTGTTCAAAATATATATGCACCCTTTTCACAGCTGATTTGTTTTAAAATTGTTTTGTTACAGTACAGAATAAAGTTACACTAGGTAGCTTACTTGCTACACAGCTTGTCCTGCACAAACAAAGTACAGTTACACAGTACTGAATAAGAAAGGATTGCAGTGGTTTAATCTCTGTTTACAAAAATGAACTCTAGTATGAATACTGACAGCAGTATTGGTTCTCCAGCAATCGGATTTACACTGAGATGGGATCTAACTTGACCTTACAGTTACTGAAACCTGCAGGATCCTCAACATCTCTTTATTTCACACCTGCATACAACAATCAGGTCTCTTCACTTTTTCTATAGCATGGAGAGCAACACGGCTTAAGATATTTTTCCCAAAAATTTTCTACATTGAAGTGAATAAAACCACTTCTATATATAGAAAGAAATATGTGCTTGAATAATCCTGTAGAATTTAAGATACTGAGGAAAAGCAACATCTTTGTCTACAATAAAGTTTCATACCGTTTCTTATATGTAACAGATGCTGTTATTCCCAGTGAATCAAAAACAGAGTTAATGAAACATCAGTATTAAGGATTTTTAAGTGTTTAACGATTACATAATAGGAGGAAGTAGGTGAATTTAGAACAACATGCATAAATGGAGATGTAATTACGGACACGCTCTTGAAACTTAGTAATTTCTTCTGCAGCAATTCTCTTCTTTTCCTCCTTTTCAGCTTCCTCTCTCTTCTCCTTTTCAAGTTTCTCAAGTTCCTCCTTTTCTTTCTTCTGCAAGGTATACCTTTCCAACAGTAACTTCATGTGGGATTGGCGCTGGCATTCTTTTTGTTGCTTTTTCTCCTTCTCTTCTTCCAGTTTTAGTTGTGATGCTTGTTCCATTGCAAATGCTATTGCTTTCTGTTTCTTCCATGCTTCAATTGCTGCTTGTTGTCTTTTTCTTTCTTGTTCTGTTTTTTGCTTCTGAGCTTCTTCACGCTGTAGCTGTTCTTCCTTGAGCATTTTTTCTGATTTCTCTTTCTCCTTCAAGTTTCCTTCTCTTTCTTGCTGCTGCTTTACTTGCCACTTCTTAATTGACTGCAAGAGAACAGCAGGAAAAAACCCCAAGGTTTTAATGAAAATTTTACACATTCCTGTTGATTCGGTCTGATGAAAACATACGCTCCAAGGATACAAACTGCGATAGGAATTAGAAGTGTACTAAAGGCAAAACTTATGGCAAAAAAAGCACCTACCTCTGCTTTCTCTCATTTTTTTTTTCTATTTTATGGAACACACATGCAGGTTTAATATGTGCCTGCCAAAATTACTGAAGTTATGGCATTCGTATTACCTTGGAGTAGTTATCAATGTTGGTATATCAATGCAAACGTATTTCAGGTCTTAATTTTTTTCTTCAAATTAACAATTCCAACCACTATTTTATAACTAAGTTTTTATGTCAGTTTATCTTTTATTACTTAGTTGGATAGTTCTTGAAAGAATCATAATTGTCTATGTCAGTATGGCAGAGGTATGTTGCCTATGCAGTCGGATAAATATTCTTCAGGACAGGTGTAATAAGAACTGCAATTTCAGATAGGATCACCTACTGCTCTGGGATTGGCATCTAACTTGCTGGACCACTGCCATCAAAAGCATTTATAATATATTTTGGCAATACACAGCCCACTTCAGTGTGTTGTTAGGTCTATGCTTATTGGCAATTCTTTAAGACAAATATTTTTGGCAAGTTGAGGATGCTAAAGATTTCAGTTATATACTATCAACTATAACAGAAATCCACCTAGCACTTCCACCAGAGAGGCAAACACAAAAATAAGAAAAGCATGCATTTTAAAAGTAAGTACTTGTCGTGGTTTTAGCTAGGATAGAGTTAATTTTCTTCACTGTAGCTGGTATAGCGCTGTGTTTTGGACTTAGTATGACAGTAATACTGATAACACACTGACATTTTAGTTGTTGCTGGGTAGTGCTATACTAGTCAAGGACTTTTCCAGCCTCCCATGCTCTGCCGGGTGCACAAGAAGCCGGGAAGGGAGGGGACACAGCCAAGGGAGCTGATCCAAACTGGCCAAAGGGATGTTCCATATTGTATGATGTCATGCCAAGTATATTTACTGGGGGGAATTGGCCAGAGGAAGCAGCGGTTGGTGGGTGTTGAGCGGTTGCATCACTTTTTTTTCCCCTTGGGTTTTGCCTATCTTTTTCTCTTGCTGTTTTCCTTTTCATTATATTACTACTACTATTTTATTTTAATTATTAAACTGTTCTTATCTCAACCCATGAGTTTTCTTGCTTTTGCTCTCCCGATTCTCTCCCCCATCCCGCAGTGGGGGGGGAGTGAGCGAGCGGCTGCGTGGTGCTTAGTTGCTGACTGGGGCTAAACCACAACAGTACTTTTCGTTAATGCTACAGAAGCCCTAGGGGGGTTATTTTACCTCTTTCTTTCTTTCATGTAAAATTAGAAATTCTCGATACCATCTGTCATGTTGTTCAATATCTTCTTTTGTTCTTCCACAGAGATACTCAGAGGCTTCATCCACATAAGATAGCCTTCCTTTGTGTTTTGACCATACTTTCAGAAAATTTCTATGATCATAATCATCCCAGCCTCCTTGCCGCCCTCCTGTTCGCTGAAGAAATCTTTCAAACTCTACTACTTCTTCAGGTAGATGATTTTCAAGTGTTTTATCAACCAAGACCCTGGCTGATGGTAATTTCAAAACTTTTTCGGTTGTTGAGCTGCCTAATGCCCACAATTCCACTTTTCTCTCAAAGACACTGAGCTCATTAATGGCAGTTTTCTCCTCCTTCAAAAGCTGCTCATATCTAAAAAGAGAACAAACACTCAAATGTAAGAAAAAAAATCCAATATCCATTGCTCATTCACCAAAATAAATTTTGGAATTGTTCAATGACACACAAAAGCTATTGTTCGAAGATTAAGAACTGAAGTGGTAACACCGATGACAGCATGGTTGTAATGATCCTGTAATAAAGCACTACACAATCAGAATTAAGTTACCCTTTTAGTGAAAGCACGCATTTATGGCATTCAAACAAATAACTCAATCCCCTCCTGACACCGCTAGAGAGAACGGAAAAAAAACCCACCCACTTAAAAAACAGAACAACAGCAACAACAAACAACCCACAATCTGATTTATTCTGCAGCTTTTCTCTGAAAATCCTTTTCATAGGCAATTCATCGTTACACTGCATCACTACAATAGCTATATAAACAGCCTCCCTAAAAGGTTGTTTATCAAGATTCTAACATTGATAGTTTGAGTTTTGATTTACATACCACAGGAATCACTAGAAAAAGAGTAAATCAAAAGAATAGTTTACTTGATTAATGCATTGTGTCTTACGAAAGCACTTTTTCTTGTAACTGAATCATGTATAAACATACATTTGCCTCTGCTCCTCTTTAAAAGCATTGATTGCATTTTCAACTTCTTCCATCATTTCTTTGAGCCTGTCAACAACTAAAAAGGAAAAGAAGAAAAGAGCATACCACTTAAAAAGTCAACAATATTTAACAGTAATTCAGCACTATCCAGAAACATAGGCACTTGCAGAGACTTCTGGGACACATTTATTTCAGGGTACAAAAAAGCATGTATTTCCACTTCTGCCTTAAAAGACAGACTCTCATTAATTCAAAAGGTGTGATTTAACACTGATTTAGCTAACTGGATGCAAATCCCAGTATAAATGTTTATTTCCATTAAACAAGTCTCATTCTGAGTAACCTTCAACTGATCCACAGAATAAGACAGCCTTCTCCTAAAGAGTTTCCACTTCTGTTTTTTATATAACAATGCAGTTAGTGACTTAAGCAGCACACTCAAACCTTTGGTTTATACCAGGTTGTAGCAATCCTATTTAACCTACAGGTCACTACTTTTACAAAGCTGACAAAGAAACATCAAAGAAAGACTTTATCCTGGGCTGTCAGCATGCAGTAGTCCTGATATGGAGAAAGATGGTAAGATAGCTGTCTAGACGCCTATTTTGCAATGGTAGAAAAAGGTTTTAGAATCTGTTTTAAACTGGCACAACATCCCTATGGACACATATTGAAAACACAGTTTAATTAACCTGGCCTTAAAAAATAACAAACTAAATTTGTATAATTATGTCATCTAAAACTCTTAGTTCAGCTTTCACGCCTTGTTAGTTCTTGGTATCTTTACTGACAGCTTAAGAACAGAATGCATTTTTTTATAGAATAGACACTGAATAAATGAGATGAGATGCATTTCATCTAGCATCAGAAATCCCTCAGCTAGTAGGACTTCAACCTGAGCTCCACAACAGGTAGTAGAGTATCACAGGAGGATGGTTCTTTCAGTGCCTATTTCCCAAAAGTTTTAAAACATCCAAACGGAATGAGCTCTTTCAGCATTTTCCACAGAACATTCCAACTTACACTTCAAACCATGTGGATGGCTAGGAATTAGTCCCCTGAGGACTCTACTCTGTGACCTTTTACCCGATGAAAGGGAGCTATATCTAAATGGCACTAGAATACTAACTTTATTTTACATAAGGCAAAGAGTTACATACAGAAAATACCTGACTTTCAACAGCCTGAAGAAACAAACCCATACCACTTCTAACTGCATGATCTTTCACCATTTCTTACATTTCTGCATTCTTCCCTTCCCAGATTCCTGGAAAAGCAGACAGACTGGAGGAGTATCACAAGTCTGCAGAAGAATCATAAGCCCAACTATGCAAGAAACCTGTCTATAGAAGAAAATGTTTTTAAATCTGTCATCACAACTTACATTCTGGTGTAGGCTTCACATCTTTTAATTGTTGCTGGAGTCTCTTCACATTATTTTGTATTTTTGATAGCTGCTGCAGGATTCTACTCTCTGTTAAACAAAATAAGGTGCTGATAGTTCTAATGGTTTCTTTGTGCATTAAATGCAATGAAAGAACAAGAGCAATGAAGTGTCTGAAATAATCTGGATATTTCATCTAAGCAGGGACACAAATTCTGTTTGATCATAAGAAACTGTCATAATACTGAACATAGGCAATATTCTCCAAATCCTATCAGGTCCAAGATGAAAATGTAACAAAATTTAGCTAAGACATGACCCTGCTAGTTCCTACTGAGACCACAAAAAGTGTAGAAACACATGGATCGTGCTGTAAGACCTGAACATAGTAAATGGGGAGCCTGGGGGTTCTAGTACATGCCCTAAAAGATCATACTCTGACAGCCCTTCACATCTCACATGTAGCGCCTTACATCTCTCATCTTTTTCCTCTTTATTATCCCACAACAGTAGCTCCATCCATAGTCCCATGCTCCCTTCTCACCCCTGGAAAGTTTTCTGAACTTTTTAGCTTAGTCATTCCTCAGAAATATTTACATTTCTTAAGGACTGCAAGATGTAAAGGATATGATAAGTTTCCTTAATTAAAAGACACACATTAAAACTCATACAAATTTGCAGGGTAAGTGTAGTTTTAGTTGTCTTTATGCATCCTTTCCCTTCTTCAACTTATTTTCTTTTGATCTTCTTTATGAGAAGGCATAGCAGGATTTATTTGATTACTTTTGAAATAATATAGGTACTGTGACCAGGGAGTCACTTTTTTTCCTGAAGTATTTAATTAGTCTGTAAGTGGAACAGACATTGGAGGTCAGACCGTTTACCATCTCACAGCACTATTTAGACTGAATATTCATTATGTACGAATTTGAAAAATGCAAACACAATTTAAAAGTATATTTTAAGGCAGCAATCAGTGTGTGAAAACTTATGTTGCTGTAAGTATTTATTGTACCTTAGCTAGACTACGTTAGATTTTTACAATAAATTGATTCCAAGTTTCTAAAACAGTGACTCTCTGCTGAAGTTGTGTGGGTGGCATCTACTATGTTCAAGATTAAAAGAAAACAGTTAATAACACAGAAGTCCTAAAACATTTGTTCTTCTGAATTTTGCAAGTGAAACGTGGAGGTCTTCTTTATAAGCAGAGCGCATGGTGAAACACCACGCTTTTATCTGCATTTACCTTCCACCTGAACTAATCTCTCTCTGTACCACTGATTATAAAACCATTTAAACAATCACCAGTAGAGTAAATAAAATTTAAAAAAAAGGTCAATCAAAAGCCCTAAATAAAACACCACTTACTTTCAGTTTTCCTGCTGACAGTCATGGTATGTTCCAGTTCCTCTAGTATGCTGTATTCTACCCTGAAATCACTCTTCCTATTGTAAAGATGTCCATTTTTGTCTTTTTCTATATTTGCAAGCCTGGAAAAAAAGGTTGCCACACTGAGTAAGACAAGAATACTTAGCAAAGCCCCAAGATTTTCCAAGGTTAGTGTCCAGCTAAGGCTGTGTCAACAGGACTGTCTTAGATTTTTATACAAAACACTGGTTTGTTCCTACAGCTGTTTTCAAGGAAAATCTTTCTGCAGTTATAAGACTACACACCAAAGAAAGCCAAGGACTTGAACAAGAGAAAGAAGTTAACAAGGAAATTACCTCGCTGACAGGAAATGGTTCACACGCTGAAACAGCCTGAAATTTTATTTGTATGCTCACTATCAGGGAGCGTTAAGAGAGCTTTCATTGGAAAGTGCAGGGACAGACAGGGTGTATTAATGCAGTTGCACGCATAGATGGAGCCCCAGCACAGCCAACAAGTACATTCCCTCAGCCTTAACACTAATAATAGTACTACTGCAACTGAAGATTCAAATTCAAGTTCATTAGCATTTAAATAATTTAAGATATTAGAGCTGCTACCTTAATTACTGACCATGCTTTTTATGTATTGTACAGAAAGCTGTAAGTGACTTTTGCTTTCTTAGTAAGGTCAGAGGCTTTAGAGTACAACAGAGTGGGATGGGCTTTGCCTTACTACAACCAGGCAAACACAATACAACCCTGTACTAGGGTTTGACCTACAGAACAGCACTTGCAAAAGTTATCTGCAGCCCTAAGCGTATCTGTGAAGTCTGGTGCCATGACATTAGAGATCAGAACAGCCACATAGTACAGAGACATCTGGTAGGATTCCCAAAGTTAACCAACACTACCAACAGCCCAAGAATCTCTTTTTCTCAGTAGCAGCTTGGTTCTTCAGCAGACTATTGCTCCTATAGGTGTTTGAACCATATACAGTTTATGGTTCTGTCTAAATGCTTTGCTGTCCACTGGAATTCACAGAGCAGAACCAAGTACCAAATCTCCACACACAGTGCACTAGAAGCCTTCAGAGCTCAACTACAGAAGGACAATGCACTGTAGTTAAATGGCATGCCTTTTTGAAGCTGCTTGGGAACATCTACATTACCCAGCAATTAATTTTTGAGGCATAACCCAGGATCCTCCAAGGAGGAGCCAATTCAGTCAGGCAGCGTAAAACACTGCTGTGAGACTTAAGTGTCACTGTTCATTCAAGATCACAACCACAAACCTCTCTTTCAGCCAGGTGGCTACATCAGCTCTTCCTCATAAAGCTCGTCCGTGCAACAAGAAACCTCCCTGGTCATTCAGCTGCCAGCATAGTTGTTACAGCACTTACTCAGGATGTGGGGAAATAGATATAAATCAGTTCTGTGCCTAAGGTGTCTTGAACCCTGATTTTCCAAAGCAGTGGCCTAGATATCCTAGATTAAGTGCTTTCTGAGGAAGCTATTGTAATGCTGCAGCAATTCTCTATTTGTTGGTATGTCTTAGAGGCTTTAGGTCCTTAGAGGGCAAGCATAGTTGAGTAGGAAAACTGAGAACTCAGTTATGTCACATGCACTCTCATTTTTGTGCATGTAGTGCAGCAGCAGCTTACTAAAGATGGCTGAACAAAGTCCAAGTGGTAAATAGAACAACAGGGCATTTGGGAGCTCATGAGCCTATCCTGAACTACTCTAACACCCACAATAATCTGCCTGAGGTCCTGAAAAGAAAATCTTAGCCTAAAGGCTTCATTATCATAAATTCTTACCTTGAACTTTGACTTATGTGACCTCCAGAACAGCGTGAAAATATACTTATGATGAAGTGTTTCACTTACTGAGTTTTTAGCTTTTCTGCAGTTCTTATGAATTCAACTTTCTTAGGTTGTTCAGCTTTCATCTTCCAGTTCTGAATTTGTCGACTAGCACCTGCAGTACTGGAACAGCTGTCATTCTGTACATAACAAAATCAAATATTATTAAAAACCAGTATTTTTAAAATGCTAATTGGTTATTTTTAAGCAGACAACACCACAGTGCAGAGTAACAGCATTAACTTCAGTTCTATACTGGCACTGTTCAACTAATTTTAAATCACACAGGTATAAAACTGGAGCAATGAGTGATGGCAAGCTGATGACTATACAAAAATTGTGTTCTTCAAGGGAAAAACAGAAAGGCTGCAACACCAGCTTTATTTACCAGAGGCTGCTCACCACACTGTAATACTTAATCAAGGCAACTGCCTTGCCTCTGTCATGGCAGTCAGTCTCTGAGGAGCCAGAGTAATCACCTACCTGGCTATAAGCATGTAATCTACGGTAGGCAGATTACCCCCATTTCATCTTGTTCAAGAAAAGCACTAGCTTAGCTTCTGAAATCTGCTTAATGTCCTTTGCAAACTGCCATCTCTTATTCACAGCAACCCTGACCACCCTTACACAACCGCTGCTGCGGACGCGGATTACGAAACCGCCAGCTCGGGTTTCGGAGCGGCCCTGTTGAGGCCAGCCCGGCGAACCCGCGCCGCTTCCCGCAGCTTTCCTTTCAACGCTGACGCCTTCCCCTCGCAGGAATTCCCCCTTCCCGGCGGGAAGGGCCGGCGGGCCGGGCCTTTACCTGTGGCTGCCCGGCAGCCGCCGCAGCGACCGCCGTCGCCAGCGCGGCCATGTTGGCGGCGGCCCGGCCCCGGCCCCGGCCCCGGCCCGGCGCTGCTCGGGGCTGCCGCGGGACGGTGGCTCGGTCTCCTGCCGTTAAGGAGCCACGATGCGGATTTCGCGTGCCGTGGTGCGNAGGGCGGCGAGCGGGAGCCGCGGCGGGCAGCGCTGGCCCGGGCTGCGGGCGGTGCCGGCACGGCCACCTCCGCGCGCGGGGATCCGTGAAGCGCGTGCAGCGCGCCGTGCTGGCGGTGGGGCGCGCCGCTGTTCGGCGGCCGTGAGGGGCCGTGAGGGGCCGTAATCCGACTGTGACTGATCAACCGTCTCGCGTATACGTTTTAACACTTTTTTCCCCTTTCTCGCTTTCCACCGGCTCCGGTTTTATGTATGTTGGGATTTAAGGCTTTGCATCGATTACTTCCTTCAGGAAGACAGAACATATCCTCACTATCCTGACATGAAGAGTTTCACGATATTCAATACATTTTGGGGACTCTCAAGATCTTGTTTTGCCCTCACGTATACCAATCAAACTTTTAATGAGTTGCCAATTAACATTTCTGCAGAATAGAAACAATCTATTCCTGCAGTGGCTTTGCTAGCTAAAGAGATTTTATAAACTGGTGTTTTCCCAGCTGCAGAACAGAAAAGCGTTCACAGATGCTAACCAAATGGCCTAAGCTGAAGACACTTTATTGCCTAATTGATGTTTTTAAGAGCACTTTCCTGATATATTTTTCCTCTTTATATTTTATGACTGCACTTACATTTGTTTTCTTTGTATTTGCTGAATAGGAATTAACAAGTAAAGGAGAACATTTCAAAACCTGAAAATAGTCATCAGCATAAATTAAGGAGGATTGTTCTTGCAGATTGCTACCTGAAATGGCTTGTAAAAGTATTCTATCCACAGTAGTGTTTCAAAGTCTTCTTTGTCCTGTCCTTCACTATCGGATGTAAGAGAAAAAAGTGTGTCTTCTAGAACAGGTTTGTATTTGCTTTCCTTCGGTGACTGTCAGCCCTTCCAAGGTTTCTGTTACTAGGAACAGCAAACTGACAACTGATCGGGGATTGCTCTGTAGCAGGCACGTGTTTTCAGCAAGCAGTGGTGGCTCTGGTCGTAGTGGTCATTCAGATGCTGTTCAGTAGTTCACCAATTTCTGCATGGTCAATCGATATTATTGTTTGCAACAATTTACTTGTGAGTTATGCAGAATCCTGAGGACTTTACAAAGGTGCCCTGGAAACCACGTGCAGAAGTATTTCAGGTATTGGAGCAGAGCTAGGCTTGGCTAGTTCTGGCTCTAACCACCAGGGGAGGGGGCAGCCAGGCATCAAGTTGTGGTGCTGTTATAAATATGAACCCTGGCTTTCATCTGGGCCAGGATGTTACTTCATTCTGTCTCTAGAGCAGGAGTAATCTAAGCCAGGATCTGTCTGTGGTGGGTTGGCCTTGGCTGGCAAGCAGGTGCCCACCACGCCACTCCCCCTCTTCAGCAGGTTGGGTAGAGAGTAAGATGAAAAACCCATGGGTCAAAATAAAGGCAGATTAATGAATAAAAGCAAAGGCCGCATGCAGAAGCAAAGGAAAGAAAAAAGATTTATTCTCTATTTCTCGTCAACAGATGATGCCCAGCCACTTCCTGGTAAGTAGGGCCCCAATACATATAGCGGTTGCTTCAGACGAAAAACACCTAAATAACGAGTGCCCCCCTCACCCTTTCTCTTAGCTTGTATTGCTGAGCATGGCGATGTGTAGTGTGGGATATCTCTGGTCAGCTGGGGTCAGCTGTCCCGGCTGTGTCCCCTCCCAACCTCTTGCCCACCGCCAACCCAGTGGCTTTGGGGGAGGCGTTGGACAGAAAGCCTTGATGCTGTGCCAGCACTGATCAGCAATACCCCAAACACTGGAGGGGTATGAACACAAGCACAAAGCACAGTTCTATGTGGACTGCAGTGAGGAATGTTAACTCTCTCCCAGCCAGACCAAATACACAACTCTTGGGTCGCCTCTGTGTACTTCTTCTGTAAACAGGTAATCTAGATCCAGAAGAAACAAGCTGGATAATTACATAGCATAATTACATCCTGACCTCTCCCACACTCTCTCTCTCAGCTTGATTTGGTGTTTGAAGTTAGCAAATTCCTGACTTCTCTGTGTGCTTTGCTTCAAAAAAGCTTTCAAGAAAAAGCTGTTAAAATTCAAAGGAACTAGATATACATAGAATAAGAAGGCTCAAATAACAGAAAAAAAAAATGTGTTAACCTGGAAGATGCAATGCCAGCAATCAAAGAGTTGATCACAGCTACTTACCTTTATGGAAGAGGCATTATCTGTCACAGTATTGGTTCAGCAGTGTCTCCCATTTTCCTGAAATCCTTCAAGCCAAATAGAGAAAAAGGACTGCATGGCAACATTGTATTCCCATCCATGAGATCCCTGAGGAAACCACCTGTCCTACCAGGAGGCATAAGCAACCACTCACCAGATGCAGATCCCCAGAAGAAAGACTCCCCTAAGTAGATGTTTCTCTCCAGGTCAGCTCAGAGTGGTTTGTTTGGTTTGTTGTTTTTTATTTTTCTTGAAGCCTAATCTCTGGGTTCTCAACAAGAATGCATTAGGGCAGTTGTAAAGTGTCAAGCAGAAAAGACAGCTGGTGTTGGAGAAGCAAACTGGAAGTGGTTTAAAAGAGAAAGAGTAAATTAATGATCAGAAGATATCAAAGCCTTTAACCCTATGGGTACAACTATCCACTTTTGAGGGCATTCATAAAATTGTCTGGGTATCCTACACTATAAAAGCACTCAGTTGCTGCTAAGCAACATGGGCCTTCCTTGTATTTTTATTTCTGAAAACAATGTTTCCACTCTAGTCTAGCCTCAGACTCACAGGTCAGAATTAAAAGAACTCAAGGCATCAGCCAGTATATGAAAAAAAAATGTAAGCAGGTGCAAAAAAGCCCTATTATAGGTACATGGATGATATGTGCTTATTCTGGGGCACTGTAATAATGCACTCTGCAGGGGGGTAAGCAGAGTAGGGAGGGCACCTGGTAGGTACACCAGCAGTAAGTGCAGTAGTGCAGATGTGAGCAGGGATGGTACAGTTCTGCACTGTGAAGGCAGGCTGCTTTCATCTCTTCAGTTTTTGTCCACCAGGTGTCATCTGAGAAGCACCTGATAGCTCCTGTAAGGCATAGCTTTTGTATTTTTTCTTTCTAGAAACCAAGAGCAAGTTTTTACTGTCTGTAGGTAATGTAGCCTGAACTCAGTGCTTTGGCTGTCTCTGTCCCTCTTTACAGGATGATCTCATCTGGCCCCATACTGGTGCCATCAGCTCCCCTTCATCTGATGAGTACAGAGAGTGGTCATCACGTCTCCCTTTGAGACCTGTCCTGGAGAGCTGGCAGACCTGACAGCCTGCACACACAAAGGTTTGTTGCTCTGCAACTGCAGCTCAGTGTCAGTGTCCCCCAGTACCTTGTTCTGCCAGTGCCTAACTCACCCCAGAAGCCGAGGAGCTCCAGATTAGACGGTGGCAGTACAGATCTCTTTTCTGTTCCCCAGATGAGTGCCTATTCCACTCACCTTAACTAATTTCTGCTTCAATCTGTGCTTTAGTTAGAAGGGACTTTGCATTGTGGCATGATGGCAAGGAATGGTAGCTTGGCTTTCACATTTTGTTCTGTGTAGAAGGCATCTTCAAAGAAACTAAAAGCATAAGATATATAAAGAGGCCTGGAGTCAGTAGCTTAGTTTTAGTAAATGTTTGTAGGAGAATGTAGATGATAGGAATAAAAAAAAGCTGTATTCATAATGTCCACAGAAAGATCTGCTCACCTAAACTACCATTTCCTTTCCTTTCTGTAAAACACAGCCTATATCCTTAAAGAAAATAAACCTTTATTTGAACCCTGATTGAAGTCTTCATACTAAGAGTGAAGTGGAAGCCCAAAAGGGAAATGAAAAAACCTGAACAAACCCACGTGACGGATCCAAGGGTCCCAAATGAACAAGAGCATATCATTTTAGTGTTCTTCACTCTCTCCTGATTTATAACTGGGCAAATGACAACTGAATCTGATCTCTTAATAATTCATCCTATTCCTTCCTTTTCCCTCCAGTCCTTTCCTTCTTTTTTTCCATTCTCTAGAATTTCCTCATGAATTTTCACATCATCTCCCATTCTTGGCTCTTCTGTAATTCTCTCCTTGTTCATCTCCCTTTCCTGTCACAAAAGGAAAAGAAAATGTTTCCTGCAACTGTACTTGAAACACACAGAAAGAGACAGCAGTCACACCAGTAAAACACAAATGTTTCCTAATGTGTTACTTAAGCTTCAAAGGTTTTCTTAAAATCATTTGGAATATGATGAAGGTGATAGTCCTAATTTCAAGTCAGTCTTCCAAAATACCTTACTTCTTGGATCTGAGAAGCAGAGGACAGAAATGTGCTCTGGCAAAATTATAGAAAGTTTTAGGCTTGGCCAAACCTCAACACAGCAAAAAGTTGGATGCTCTCCCTGGTACACATTTGTATATTCAATCAACAGCTTTAGCAGCTGCTTGTGTTTGAAACTGTCAGGCTGCATAGGTCATGCTACTGACAGCATCAGTCATGCTGGGGCTTCAAGATCTTACTCAGCAGCTGTCTCTGTCACTTCTTTTTCATTGTGAGTTTTTAATTTATTAGCTCCTATGCTACTTTTCTGTGACTGGTTATTAATGCAGACAAGTGTGATGAACTTTCTTATGCCTTCCCTTTCAATGGCCTTCCTGTGGCTTCTGCAAAAAACTGGCTGTTGACTTCGGGCTGTCAGGAGCTGTTCTTCCTCCTGTCACATAAAGGCCAAGAGTTTACTAACTCAAGCCACTCTCAGCAGCACTCCAAAAACCTCAAATAAATCAGAGGCAGATAAATGAGAATGCATTACCAATGTAATGAAGGTTCTCTAGGGAAGTGTGCCCTGCAGAAAAGAGAGGGGTTCCTAGGTGCATGAGGAAAATGGCTGGCTGGCAAAGCTGACCTTTACTAGGAGCAAGTGCTAGGATATTTGTGCATGAAAGCAATGCTACCATATACAGATAAAGAGAACCATTTTGTCTGTCACAAGTGTATGGCCTGGTTTTGCTACAACTGGAAGTGTTTAAGAGTTTTGGCACTGATTTCATAATGGGCACATGAAAGCTCGAAATTTTTGTGGTGACTTTTATTTTTCTCAGTTCTAGTCCCTACAGATCGCTATGAAAGCTATGGGAGTTATGTGATTAAATAGTAATCAGAATTAAAAAGTTACATTTTTGAATGTTTTACTTCTATATTTTTTATTTGTAGTTACTGTGAATCCTTATGCTTAAGCAGCTAATTGAGCATGTGTGTGACTTGGGACTGTAACTGCACAAACCAATACAGCAACACACATATGTCACACATATGTCAATCACAGTCACACTTTTCACCTCCATTATTCTGGATACATGGCTGAAAGATGCAAGACAGAGTCACTGCTAGTTAACATGGAAGCAAGTCTTTGTGGTTTAAAAAGAGAAAACATAAACAAAAAGTCCATTTACAGCAAAAAAAGTCATATTGTCCAAATTCAGATTCAAAAATAAACTTGAAATGGTGACAACAATTACTATTTTCGTGGCAACCATAAAGTGACCCCAGTTTCACGGATTATTCCAGATTTCAGCAGCACTGAGTTAAACATTGTGGGTTTCACAGTTTTACTCTTCCAATGAAAACTAGCAGTTGGCTAGCAGGTTTTATTCACATTCACTGAGTGTTTTTTGACCAACACCCATTTATCAAAGAGAAACACCTTCTGGACCATATTAAACACTGCCTCTAATTTCACATCTGGCCTCAGAACAGTTTACTGTAAAAGATGACAGTGTCTGTGCAAGAATATACCTGTCTGTACCAATATTAGGTCAAATAAGTGTTTAGGCAAAAGCAGTAAATTTTTGTGGGTGTAAGATAGAATCTTGGTACTATTTTAGAGGAAAAGATATGGTAAAGACCCTCAACACATTGTCCTGTTTGCTTGATCTTTCATGGTATCTCGTGGAGTATAGAGTCTCAGAGTTGTGTGACGCTGGGATAAGTACTCCTGGTTTCTGACCTTACCGAACATTTGCCCCAGTGAAGTCAGTAAAAATGTTGCTGTGTGAACAAGTTGACACAAAAACCATTTGTGTTTAACTTGATGCTTTTTGCTAAGGTTTTGGACATGTTTTTCAGGCTTGTAACACTGCCTTCAGGTTTTAGGACTTCTTGTGGTCAGGTCTCAACCACAAATACTACAGAAGCAACATTCACAAGCAGTGTGAGAGGAAACAGAGAGCTCAGGAGTCTCTAAAGCCCTTAGTTTACGCTATTGTCTTATTTTTTCATTGTCCTGGATTTTAAAACTATAAGAGCCAGAAGGGCCCCAGTGGAAAAACTTCAGAAACAGAAACATGAGACAACAGGGCAAGGAGAGACTACTAGTTACATATGCAGGGACCGATCTGGTAGACTGCATACCATTGCTACAAAACTGTGCCTCTAGCAATACCTTTTGGCCCTCCATGACACCAGTCTTGTGGTTCCCAGCATCGCTCCAGGAGGCTGAGGCTGTGATGGGAACCTGAAAAATACTCCGTGTAGATGATTTGCAGATGTGTTTGAAGGCACTGATTCCTTATATATTTGGCCAACAATGAGTATAAAGTGACAAGGATTTTTTTTTTGATTGCTACTACTGCATAACTACCTTAGAAGGAACAGCATGGCCAGTGTTGATTTCTGTCTGCAGCAGGCAGAATTAGAAAAGGTTTGAAATGAGCCAAAAGTGAAAATGAATCTCAGGAACATTAGTAGTTCTTTTCTGTTGGAAACATTCAATGACAGGCAAGTGTTGTGCTAACAGAGGTTGAAAATACTGTAATCAGTAAGTACCCCAGGGTCAAACTGAGATCAGTAGTTACCTTAGGTTCTTGTATTTTTTACTGTTTCCTGTTTGGGTTTGTTTCTTTTCTTAGGGTATCAGAATTTTGTCCCTTTCAATGGAGAAAATGAAAGCAGAGCACTTTTGATTAGTCTCTGCTTGTTGGCAGAACAGCAAAATAACAAGCTGTTATTTTCAGTGGAAATGAATGGGCTATTAAGATGTATGAAACACAGTCACTTACGTGTAGGTGCAGAATTTTTTTACATGCAAAATGTGAAATCAAATATGCACGGTGCTGTTGATGGCTGGAGTGGAATAGCTCACGGAGGAGGCATGGCGATGCAGTGGGCCTGGAACGGTGACAGGGATTCAGAGGATGTCACTCCTGCCTCCAGCACAGTTGCTCAGGGGACCTGAGGCATGTCACAAAGGCACCACCTGTCCCTACTCTGGAACATGCACTCAGTGTGTAGTGCTTGGGAAGCTTGTGTGGATAGTGCTTGTGGCATTGCCACACGCTATAGGGATGACAGTGTTGAGAATTGCATGTCAGCATTCAGTTAACTGTTCACTTTGCAGCACACAGATCGAATAAATAGTTACATCTGCATTTGTACTTGTCCTGCTGTTAGCCACACGTGTAAAATATATGATTTAGGAAAAAAAAAAAAGCAAACATATGTAGGGTGTGTATATAGTATCCTATCCTTGGTAGGTAACATGGACTACAAGCCTGAAGGTCACAACAGCCCTTAGGTAGAGAATCTGCAGAAATATGTTTGGCTGAAAAAATCAACTTTGTGGAGCATGACAGGGAAAGTGAGGTGTTCTTGCTTTTCCCTCACAAACAAGCTCTTGGACCAGACTGAGCCATGCTTCAGGCAATTGATAAGGAAATGCAGGCAGCTATAAACCAAGCTTTTTTCCCTTAGTGAAGTGTGTAAGTAAGGGCAATGCTGCTGATTACACCTGTGAGAGGAAATAGCCTGCCATACATACTTCTGGAAGATGAGAGGTGTGAGAAAGGTGAGAGGCCTGACTATATGTTACATGCTTTCTGGCAGGTTGGGGAAAAATATGTAGTGCAGTATATTGCATAGTTCCAGAATAATACAGACAGGTAGGAGTGTTAGTAGGGAAATTTGAAAGGATAATGCATCAGCAGACAGCCCAGGATAATTAGTTGGTTTCAGCTGTGTACGAGCATAGACCAAAATCTAAAGGTCAAGGTGAGAA